>JAPUBX010004013.1:997418-1224986 GCA_028672205.1 Proteocephalus fallax | reverse complement strand
ATAATTTTTTTAACGCTTTATTACGGTCACAAAGACCAGAACTTTCAGCATTTTTATGTTTAACAGGAATGGAGGAAATAACAACGAGGTAATGGCGGCCATAGGAGGCCTTGTCCATAACGCGTTCGAGACAGTTTCCGCCACCCGGCCTCCAGGTTGCTGGATTACAAGCGCACGCCACTACGCTTGGCCATTACGGTAACATTAAGGTCGAATAATGTATTATATATGTATGTTGTATATATTTGTATGTTGTGGCAAAAAAACGCAATTGGACACTGTTGTCGATAATCACGTCGTTCGCAGGTTTGATACCGATAAAACAATGATGATAGGTTAACTTATCATAACGGGAAAGACGATGATCGGAATTGTTTAAACCAAGCTTAGATGCTTACCACTACACCACCTGATAACCTTTAAAAAAGATTGAGATGGTTTATCGGCGCATTGGCACCTGCGAAATTTATTTTATATGACTAAGTTTATCTTGTGTTGTTGTTTATAAAGCCATCTGTTTTAAAAGTGGTGATTAATCAGCTTGCTGGAAATCGCTTCATTGCCAAGCCGTTATTTCTTATTCGTAGGAATTGTCTGAGAACCGCTTTGCAGTAACTTTTCTAAGAAATATTTATATATAAATTTATATGATCAATTTTATTTATTACCGTGTGCATACATGTTCATCCTAGTATCGAATAAGTTTGTCTACTGAACGTAAATCAGTAAATGTATTTACATTATTTTCGCAATAATATCATTTATTTGTTCTGCTAACCATTTAGTACTGACAAATGTATCTACTCTTGTAAAAAAAAACGAGTAAGCAAAGCGCGACACAAACACTTGTCATTACAATAAGTTTCGTAAACTTTGTTTTTTTGTTATGATTTTCTTAACTACTACGCGTTTCGAACGTAATTTCTACAATATTATTCCTGACCAATAAAACGTTCTACCCGAAAATAAATATTTTACACCCGAGCGATTAAATATACTCACGTGAATAGAAGAATAAAGACCCGATGTGGTCATTCCGCCACACTTCGATTCACGCAATTTTTCACGCGGCAAATTGTGTAGGAATCTTTGTCGTTCTTCATGACCTTTTCACTAATTAAAAAGCGTTTTGCAACGATATTCCGATACGTCAGAAAAACTGAGTGTTTCGTCAAATTCATCCTCTCCGTTCTGTTTGTCCTCAGTACAGCCCGCCCATGGAAGCTTTCCTTATCGCCGAGTCAGGCATCACTGTTGTCAACTGTCGGATGCCGCGGCATATGCCCCTGTAATGATCCGGTGAATTGAAGGATGTTGATTGGCGGAACTTGACTCCCACACACAGAATTTAACCAGCCTGACTTCCACGTGTGGCCCCTGTATTGTTAGTCAAGTGTTGGGTGTTGCAGTGGCCACCTAAGCAAAATGGCCAATGATCTGCATAGAAAGACCCTTGAAGGCGGCTCATCCGTTAGAAGAAGGTGATAGCAGCACGAATAAATAGATGGACTGGCTAATTAATGAAAGATGAATACCGAGGTGTCACTAATCATTACCAAGGCTATCCGCTTGATTTTTTTAAAATAAGGACGAGTGTAAGTATTAACCGATTTTTGCCTATTGTATCATCGGGATGGTGCCCTGATGATGTAGTGGTTAGCACCCTCGCTCTGTTGCAGAGGCACCTAGGTTCGATTTCCAGGTCGTGACAATCCCCCACCAAGCCCGTTTATCCTCAAGTAGGCGATAGCCTTCACATTTTAATTTGGATTGGATTAGGGGATGCATGTCTCATATTTAAGCTATGGCCCCTCTTCCATGTTTAATTTTTTGGTCTTAGTGATATTGATTTACTCTCTCTGGTCAATGAATCTGGGAGAAGACTGTCCTGTCATGTTGGAGAAGCTGGAGACCTGTTGGAAGTTCTAGTTTCATAGTAAAGCCGACTCAAAGTCAGAGTTTTAGGTGTTGCCATTCGATATCAATTGAATTTACAACATAGTGCGATTTAGTTAATGGGCGACTGGTTTATTATGGACGAAAAACAGTTAAGTGAAGTACTGTAGTAATAATAATAATAATATTCGCTTTATTAAGGTCACAAGGACCAAAACTTTCAGCATTAAAATTTACAATAGACAAAAATATTACAGGAAGTGACGATTATACGTAGAGAAAGCAAAATAAGTTAAGAAGAATAAAAGAAGTAACATCAAGGTAAATTTGCAAGAAAGGCCAATTTGACCCACGAATTATATAAAGTTTGGCGAACGGAAAATGGCGGCCATTAAAAGGCCCTATACAAAACGCGCGCCAATATATGTGGAAGTCACGACACATTAAAAACATTATTTCGGTTTCAAATAACTGTCATTGCAAGTAGTTGGAATGCCACGACTAAAAATTGAGCTATTGGGTTAAACTCGTGCATTTCCAAGCATTGTCATTCGTATGGAAGAATTCTGATTGGACTGGTGAAAATGCAGGTGAAATGTCCAATTGTGCGTGATTAAATGGTATTTGTCTTATTAATTCAATTACCTCGCACGTTTAGCGCCGTTAACAGGGGAGAATAAAGAGCAATTGCATATTGAATGAGTTTTCTGAAGGAAATTACGAAGTTCATAATTAATCAGACAACTCTATTGGATCCTATTACAAGGTTCGGTTTTATGTATGTATGTTTTATCTAACAAATTCCGAACCTCCCCTTAAACCAGTGGTCCGCAAACTGTGTGTCGCGAGAGGTGCCCAGGTGTGTCGCGAGAGTTTTGGAAAAATATTCGTCTCGTTTATCTCAAAGTAGAAGTAATTGCATTCTTGGAAGTCGAGGAAACAAATTTTGGATTCGATCTTCGTGACGAGCTTTGGTGGCTCAAAGTTCAGTTTCTCTCTGATCTGTTCGACAAACTGAATTCTCTCAACTTGAGCCTCCAAGGACCATCAGAAAACATTATCTCATCGACATGCAAACTGAAATCGTTTGATGAAAAACTGACGATATGGAAAAGCAAAGTTTCGAAGGGTATTTTTGAATGCTTCCCTTCCGTAAACGAATCCCAGTTAAAGAACACAGTCGCTGATGACATCATTTCCACACTGATAAGCCTTCAATTAGCAATTCACCATTATTTTCCATCACTTAATATCGATGAATATGACTGGGTGATCAACCCGTTTGGAAGCAACGAGACATCAAATCTTTCATGTCAAGAGGAAGAAGAGCTGATCGAGTTGAGAAATGACAAATTCCATCGACTGGGATTCGCCGAAAAAGTTTGGACGAATTTTGGCTCTCCTTGAAGCAGTTGTTTCTAGCTCTCAGTTTGAAAGCAGTCAAAATCATTTTGTCGTTCGCGTCTTCATGATGTTGTGAATTTGGATTTTCAGCTTTGACTGAAATCAAATCAAAAAGAGAGCGCGACTCCTTCGACTTGACGACGAAATGCGTGTTTGTTTGTCAACATTAGAGCCCCGTTTGAATCTTATTTGCTCTCGAAAGCAAGCCCACCCATCGCATTAGAAATAATCACGTTGAAAAAACATTTTAAACAAAAATTTTTTTTGACTTAAGGTGTGTCGCGTAACTTTTCAGATATCCCAAGTGTGTCGCGAGTTTAAAAGTTTGCGGAACACTGCCTTAAACCGAACATTTTGTGCAGCCTTTGAGCTGATTTCAGCCGAATTAAAATTTATTTGCATTAATTCATTTTACATTTACCGTTGGGTATGGACCCAAACGTGCACACTTCTTAATATTATGTTTCGGCACCGCCAGCCACAGTGCTGAATCGTTGATCAAGATAAATGGAGTTTTGGCAGGCAGTTTACTATCTTTTCTGTTTGTTCACCGTCCCCTACATCGCCGGATCGCGCCAATATTTGTGCAAGTCATTTCCGATCACGCAACATGTCCCCTGGGGGTGGGGGTGGGGGTCAGATCTTATCGGGTGTGATAGGAAGTGCAGTCAAGCTGGTGACACGGCCCCACATCACTCCACACACACACACACCCAATCCCCGTTAATTTGCCCCAGGTTTCACTTGTACAAAAAGTAATTAGTTTCAGTGTAGTTAGATCAAATTAGAAAGCACTGATTTTTGTAATCATCATCAGAAACCGAATTACTCGCCCAAAAACAGCCATCTTCGACTTTCAAATGAACCAGGAAACAATTGAACAAATTAAAAGCACAGCATCACTGATATTTCACGGGATAAAATAACTTGCAACGGCCCATAATTTACAAATGCATCACCAGGAACATTCTAGCATGCGTTGCTCGGCGTTGGTCGTCTCATTTTTGATCGACAAAAGGCGAGAAGCAGCTGCCGGTGGATGCTGAGAGGTTTGGCCAACGCCGCCCGCCAGGAGGGGGTTGTCGATTGGCGAGGGTTCAAGAAAGAGTGGATTGAATGGATCCGGACTGGAACACATCTTTTCCAGCGGGTAGCCATTGTCCATGTAGGATTGAGTGTCGCCGACTGCAAACAAACGGGACAGCATTCATTTTTAATTATGCGACTTATCAAACACGTCGATGAACTAGTCGGGGTTCTGATGATACCCCTAAAGCATTTTACCGCAAAAGTCAATTTAAGTCGAATTGCTATGATGTTAATATGATTACAAAATTCTGTGGGCTTTCAACTGACAAGTATTTTGGTTGGTTGTGTCAGTCAGTATTCGCAATATTGGAAATCGACTATGCTGTTGTCAGGATTGCACGACTTATTGGGTTTCGCTAGTCGATAAACTATCGTCAAATTTAATAACAATGCCTCCTTCAGTGAGGTACACTAATGGTCTTCCGAGAATGCTCTTCTGCTACTCGCATCAAAATGCATCTCCCTTACGTTTTCCCTCCATAATTTCGCCTCGCACTCAAAATCAAAATTCCTCAACGCTATTTTCAACAGTCAATCATCTTGGAGTGATCATGTGGATGCCGTCATCTCAGTTTCTCAGTTCGCCGTTTCAAGCGACTTGGAGTTTCAAGCTCAAACAGCATCAAGACCTTCGCCCATGCCTGTATAATTTCTCTTATTGTATAATTTTCCAGCTGATTTTCCATGGCCTTAAATGTTTTGACCTTTAAACCCTCCGTAGGCAATTTGAAATAGTCTCGTTTTCTAGTGGTTTACACATGCTCTCAATCCAAGAGACCATAATTCAATGCCATTTCACTCATAGTTGCTCGTATACTAGATGACCCCTACAAATCCACTCCATTCAAGTTAGTCTAATTGTAAATATATTCCACCAATACGACGGAAATGCCATTCAATACCTACAAGAACGACGGCATATCGCAATTCAGTCATTCCTTATTTGTCCCGATTTTTAATTTCACCCGCACAGGTAAATCAGGAACTGAAAGACGGTTTTCGTATATTGCATAGATAATGACATTATTTTTTATGCTAAAAGTGTTGGTCCTCGTCACTTCAATGAAGTGCATGCAATTATAAATTATTATATCCGTTTTAATTGGTTACGGGTTGCAGTGATCCCCCGAAAGTGAAATAGCCACCCAAAATTCCTCTCAATATTGTTCTCTGAACACATTGAAGATCGAACGAGCAGATAATCGACGGAATAAACGAATGGCCGATTGTTCGCTTGCAAACTTCGATCCTTTGTATTTCATGTGCATTTTAAGGCCGAATGTTGTGGAGCTCCAGGTCTTACTGAAGAAATCGCATTACCTTTCTGTTCCATGTCTGGCTTACATTTCCACGAGCCACGTCGCGTTATTGGCCATATTGGGACATAATCGTTGGCGATTTATCTAACATAAAATCCTCCTTTTCCTCGCGATTAAACGAAGCGTTATGTCATGCAGGCAATCCTCTCCAGAACTTCTCGCTAATCCCCTTGAGATTGACCGCTCTTCTCTCCTGTTAGCATAACCCCCCTCATCCCCCCACCCCCCACCCTCAGCTTCTTGCTGCTCGCCCCCTCCCTAAGAGGAGGACGATTTTCTGCTTCAGGGTTGCTGTAGATCAAGAAAAACAGCGGGTGGTTGGCTCAGGTTTCAGAAGCACCAGTTTAAGCGGAAGAATTGTGCAAGCCAAAGTCAAAGGACAATATGTCGCCCCTCTCCCTGTTTTCTCTGTCTAGGATGGGTGGAATTAAAATTAATCCATTTTTTAAACGACGCCATCTAGAAGTGATAATTTTTCGCAAATCTCGCCAAATATTACTGGGAATAACTTTATTTAATTTGATTATTTTGATAACTTTGCCATCAGTTTTCACTGGACAAGGAAATACCCCACAATGTGCTGCAGGAGGCTGCGTCTTTGGGACCTGCGAAATTCGACGTTGATTATGTATTTACAACAGTAAGGGTTTTCGTGCGACCATCTCCAGTTCGAGGAGGTTTCCATGAGGATTTGTGACGGAGCCCCAAAGCCACCCGACGAGCAGGAAGTGGCTGCCACCGCAGCATCCGGCACTCAACCAACTACCCGGAGGCCACACGAGGAACTCAGGCTGATGCTGTTCCACGTGATGCAGCAGCCTCTGAAGTCACTGGATGAGGTTCAACCGACAGCAAAGCTCCCGCTCATTGTCGCTAGCAATTATTATTTTCGAGCATTTTCTATAGTCGGATTTTAGTCACGTGACGCAATTCAACACACGGACACTTCGAACACCCATGCTCGAAAACCCACTGACGCCTGTTCTTACGGGATTAATGCAACTCGGAGTAAGGAGGAACACATGCCTCTTATAGCATCAGGAAATCCCAGACAACAGGGGCATGCGAGAGGCCTGGGAGGCTCTGGAAGTGGGGAAAACGACAAAACCAGCTTACCATCGCATTTTGAACTTTTCAAGGTCAACATGAATCGACCTCCGCCGACATGACTGCCATTTCTTTGCTCCTGTGGCGACGATGGGGAGGCTTGTCTGGGCTCATAGGAGTCCAGGAGGGGGGCATTGCAAGCAGAGGGCCACCACCACCACCGACGTCGGGGGGGAAGCCTGGGAAGTGATGCTGGGCCGGTGATGGACCGTAGGCGAACGCCGAGGGGCCCATGGAGGCACCCTCGGTGACCATCGCTTTGTAGAACTCCTGTGTTAAAAAGACCGCACATTTCGAGCATGTTTTTGATGCCCAAAGGAACTGCTGTCCTTTATGATGCTCGAGTTTTACAGTGCATAACGCTCCAATTGGTTTTTTTGTAAGCGCTGATATACACCGCGAATAATGAATAATCAACAGTGTTGAGACCTGGAAATCCTCGCTTTTATGGGGCTGTCATGGGCTCTCTGGGAGATTTTGCACAACTTCTTATGTTTTGACTGTCTTTCACCAGAACGAAAGAAACCTCTGTCACAACAATCTCAGCTATCACGCTCTTTCAAAGATACTCTAAATACGTTATACACTTCTGATGCCATAGAATAACCAATCGATCTGCTATCTGAATTAAGGATGTCCAAACAGTGCTCGAAAACAGTTTAAATGTGTTCTGAGTTACCAGTCCTTGTTTCTCGTGGATTGGTTTATCTAATCTAATCTCCGAAGTTTACTCACGACCTACCCTTTTCGTCAAATCTAGCAAGAATTACCCGCTGAGCCTCGGAACAGTAGATGCCGGGGTATCCAGGGGAAATGTTGAGCAGTTCTGCCATCAGTTCGGGCGGAATGTCTTCAGCAACCACTCCACCACTGCCATCTCGCAGTCCCGGACGCATTCGTCGACAGGCGTGGTGTCGAAACGATGGCCGACGCACGCCGAGCATTGAAAGCTGTTTCATTCGACGCTCCTTGCTTCGACGATTCTGGAACCATACCTGGCGACAAAGACGGATAGATTGACGATGAAAACCCTCCAGTTTTTTTTTATAATTCCGTTCTATGTTGGTTTCTCGGTTAAGTCAATAAGTACTACTGGTATAGGCTCCCGTCGTTTAACTCCCAGTCATCGACCGGAATTTCGTCTTTAATATCGACGCTGTTGCGGCCGGCTAGCATCCTACTCTGTTACTGAGTGACCCCAAGTCCCACTCTCGGGTCAGGCCACTAGAAATAAGCCGTGCGATTCGAAGGCGCCAGTTAGGGACTGATGCATCATCTACAATTTAACCTGTCCGAGGTGGTTTCAATGCCACCCTCACTTCGGAAGACACTGGGACCGCCGGCACCTGTAGAATCTTCCCAAAACTCTCCATGGAGCATCGGCGAAGCCGGTTTATCGTCCAGCAAGAGAATTCGCACGAAAAATAAATTTCTTAAAATATTGGTTTGCCGATCCATTTTGTTTCATTTGTTATCGGAAACGGGGTGGATTCAAAGCGTCATGTACACTGAGGTTTTTTATATCAGTTCAAATGTTTCAACCTTTTGTCCAGGCTTGAGCACCATTTAAAGTCGGCACGACTGTCATGCACGACCTGGTCAAATAGGCTGCGTCGGCTATCTTTCGATTGTACGTCGCTTCATGTGATGGTGTTGACGACCATCGGGTCAATTAAGAGCGAGTAACCCCACTTTCTCCCTATATAAAGGATGTCTTACGCCCTCCGAACCCTTCCCAGACGCAGTAGCTCAGCCTCCTCGCATCTCACGCCAGGCGACGAGACCCTATAGCGACACCCCCTCCTTCAGCGCTATGGATCAGTTGGGTAGTTACCCGTGGTAAGGACCGCCACATTTTCGTCCAAACTACTGTTGTATTTCAACTTCTTCATCCATAGATTTCATTATTCCACTCTCTTTTGTAAGTAAGCTTACAGAACACGTGTACCTTTTACCAACCGTCCTTCATAAGTAAAGGCCAATCATCTTGTTTATCCGCCTTGTTGATCGTGCTGTGAAATGGACATGCGAAATAAATTATGACAACCAAAATAATATAATTCCGTTGTCGTAACTCTGACAATGAGGATTTAAAAAAAGATAAATGCTTAGCCTAGGTATCTAGGATAATATTGAAAAAGGCATTGTTCAATAGAATGTGCTGTTTATCAAATTAACCTTGTAGTAAAATGGAACGCTGCTTTAAATATTTTATTTTCAATGTTTGGTTTTACAATGATCATCGTCCGATATAATTTTACTGGATCCGGAATTAATAGAGAAGTGAGTGTTCGACAAAACTAAATCTACCAAATGAACATCTACTGGATCCAGTTTGGAGCTAAATTCGAGTTCAATGTTTTAGGTCATCAGGGAACGTTAGATCTTCGCCCAAAAATCGTCACTTAAATACGGAAGATAAGTGACTATCTAGCATTCGCTGCATCGCCCATTTCATTTGTTCCGACCAAATGCTTTCAACAATCAAACATCTCGGAGGTTAACGACGACGAATTCGAATCGTCAATTTAACATTTTTCACCCGAATGCTTTGGAGGTGTTTGGCACAAAACAGATGTCCACTGGGGGAGGGGTAATTGGGTGACTTGGAAAACTCAGATCGTCGTTGGGAGACAAAAATTAAAGTGGATTTTCCACAGCTGTGTTTGGAATCCAATTGATATTGGAAACCACGGCTTGGAATTTTCTTGGAGCAATTCTTCAATTGAACACAAAACATCGAAATGAACCTCCATTATCCGTAGAAATTTAAACAACTCCATCTAGGTGTTTATTAATCGGGTATTTCAAGTTAGAGATTAATATTCAAGTAGAAATTGCGAATTAATTTTAAATGTAAAATCTTCCTTTGTTTATTGATTTTTATAGTGGAAAGTCTATAATTAATGCATTTTAAATGATACATTGGAAACGTCCCCGTGTGCACGCTTAAGTGTGTCGATTCGTTTGGTGAAATCTTTGATGGAATTCGTCTCAATCTCGACACTTCCGGTTTTTCTGGTTTATTAAAAAGTCAAGATACGTTAAACCCGGCGATATTGGTAATATTTAATTTATTATTGATTAATTGTAGACCGTCTTATACATATGTCAATAAACCGATGTAGATTTTTCGCTTCAAAATTAGTGCTTCATTTTAATTTGAAAAAAAAGTCAAACTTGAAACACCTTGTACTATCGACTACACAATTTTCGACATCGCCGTTTCCAGTAAGCACGAAAGAGTTATGCTCAAGGGCGAAGAATTCCCGGAAGCAGCGGCTCGAAATTTGTGAAGAGGTTGATTTTGAAGACTCGGGCGTCTTCTTCTACGCATGTTGATGTTATTATCTGTCACCACTCAGCTGCAAGAGATGATCGCTACGCATACCGCACTCATAGACGTTCGTCAGGCCAACACGACGCCCTCAATCAAACCCCAGAGACGAAAGCCCAGCCAAGAGTGCTAGTAACCTCCTTCTCTCGATAGGTTGTCACGCCTTCAGTGATTCAGGTGTAATTGCAACTATATCGAGGAGCTTGGGAAACCCTTTCCCAAAAGGACCTCAAGCAAATTTCCATTCAAAAACACGCCTATCGATTACGATATTTCCGATTGATGGATACTTTAAAACCCGTGTCCCTACCTAACTCTGGCGGCACTGTGACCTTGCAGAATGTGTTGATGTTTTCTCGAAATTCCTATTGCTACCGAAATTGCATCCCTCTCACCGGTGCCCTACCATTTCTCACCTAATTTCACCAGAACGGAAACCGAACAAAATTGGACACTCGGCAGACAATTTCCGCTGCGGAAAATTCTGCCCCCACTCCCGCTTGACAGACCCCCACCCATCAGGCCTAGAGGACGCGCCGTCGAATATGCAAATGAGAGTTGAGCCAACCTAGGCTCCCTCGATGATTAAATGTCATCTGTGAGGTGTGTATCCAGCAACATTGACATCAACAGAAGCTTTCACCACAAATGCGCTGCTTTAAGCGATTTGTTGGCCGTCTGTTACCATTGTCACGTGTAAAATAGTAATTTGGACGCATAAATTGCTTAGCTTTTCGCTTTATCGCATATCTCTTATATCGCTGAACCTGGGTATACGTTTTATCACAGTTCGAAGGACCTGAATACCCGAATGAGCAGATCAAATGTGGACTGCAAATATTTTATTTTTCGCGTTTTGTGTGTCGTCATCGACGCATCCAATTATCCAAGCAAAGAACGCTTCTGGGCAACATCATATGCCGTTATCCCCGAGGGAAACCACATTCTCATCAACTTTGTCTATCTTTATGCAGGAAAAAAATTAATTACCTCTTTAGGATAGGCATTCTTGTCTTGAGAACCAGCTATCCAAAGTCTCAAACACGCCATTCAGCTAGGGACATTTTTGTCACCCTTAATCCCCAGTTTAAGGGGTTTATCGATGGCTGGGTTGCCGAATGGTGTCAGCCTAAGCTCTGTCGGCTTTTGTAGTATTTGCGAGCGAGTAACCCCTTGCTCTAAATCCCACTAATCCGATTGTTTTCCAGGGCACTTCTCCTCCTCGATATCCTTAGCCTCATCCTCTACGTCCTTTGATTCGAGCTCTACATCGCCTAAACACCTCGTTTTTGGGACTGATTCGGGTTTTCAGCAAGCCAGGAGACGCCGTATTGTTAAAGGGAGCGATGAAGCATGCGGCTTAATCCGTATAATACCTTTCCTTGAGGGAAGCTTCTCTGTTGCTAGGGCGTTTCAGTCGCGGATTCAGTCGCCGAGACACGACAGGTACAAGACAGGCGGTAAACCACGTCCGCCGATCGTGATTTATCTATCGAGGCGGGTGATATTCGCAACCACAAACGCTTGCCTCGTCAGTCTGATTTATATAATCAGGTGTCTGCATCGGTGTTCACGAATGTGCCGCGTGAAGTCGGTTGTCTTGCCGTTACGTTGGCGTTAAACCGAGCGTTGTTTATAAAAAGTACAAACTTACTTTGGTCAGTCGGCGACGGTGTGATACTTGCATAGGCTACTATCACCGCCGCCTGTATTATGTTGACGTGCTTACTCATTAGACTTGTGTTAGATTTGTTAACGGGTCTCGAGAGGCCTTGAAGGTCTCCTGCAAACTGGATGACGAGAAGGCGAATCGGCTTCGTGGGATACTGTCCGCAGTATTTGATGCATTGGTTTCAACTCGTCTCATGATTGCCCAAATTGTATTAAGTTCCCCCATTATTCGGTCGGATATTCAAACTTCTTAACTAATTGGATTGTTCCGTCTTATCTTCCCCTTAATCTCTGGAACTACAACCTGTGAAAATTGAACTCACCGACATTTTTCGCCTGTATTATTTTCATTATTAGCATTATTATTCCAAGAATTGGATCTACCGGTCGACAGCACCGTCCTACAAATATCGCCGCCATCACTCGCCAATCACTGCAGCCGCCCGTGGTGCTGTGCAAAATCGGAGTTGGTAGCGTCAAATTCTTACATTGGGAAATTACTCTCGAATTTTATTTGACAGAAACCTGGCGCTAACGACCCCCGCTGACCGACTGTATACATTCACGCGTTGCTCTGGCTTAGTCGGGTTGAATAGGAAAGGAAGAACAGAGAAAGAACAAACAAAAATCCACCGTTTCGGGATTTGTGTGACCTTCGCGGTCACATCCGAGCTGATCGATCGTTGTGTAGCTGGACACGGAACTTAGCGTCCGGGATACATCACTGGTGGATGCGGGGTTGTAACTATTAACCGTGCATGGCATCGGAGGCAACCGCGTTCAACGTGATCATTAGCCAGCTAGTTAAGACTGTGAATGGTTTTGATAATTTACGTGTTTGTTAATATCGATGAACGTATTGGTTCCTGTGGACCAATGATGTTGAGAGAAATGAAGCACAGCATCCCCCGATTCGCTTACCTGAATGACTCTCATGGTGAGGCCGGTCTCGTGGGCCAGTTGTTCTCTGATGTGCCTCGTGGGCTTCGGTGTCGTCGCGAAAGCCTGCTTCAGCGTATCAAGCTGCTTCGCCTTGATAGTGGTTCTGGGACCTCGGCGCTTGGTCTGAAGACTGCCGCCGTCTTCCCGCGTTTGCGACGTCCGCAGATTCGTCTCCGAGTTGGGACTCCCGAGGGTGCCATCATCAAGACCCTTGTCTTGCAATGAAGCAGTGTCTTCAAGGCCGTCTTCCGATTGGTCGTCTAGAAGGTCAAGAGTATTGGAGTAGAGCGGGGAGTCAACACTGGCGGCTGCTTTGTCGGCATCGTCGTTGAGCGGAAAGTCGATACAATTGGAGGCATTTTCGCCGTCGGCCGTGCGAAAGGTTTCGTCGTGGTGTTGTTCATAGAATAAATCACTCTTGGGCTGGGAAAGGTCTGAAGAAAAAAAATGAACTATACTACCTTAAAACTCGGGACTTCCGAAGCATCTCGAGGAATCTTGTCATTTGTACGCAAACAAAATACGTTTTGCGTGTTCACTGATTGGGGTCGACAGGAGAAGACAAGGGTTTATTTTGGTCGTTTAACGAGTTATGCCCCTGCTGAAAGATTTGGTACACGGGACCTCAATAAAGCGCTTACAATTTATAAATTATTATTATATCCAGATGAGAAACATGCTTGAACGATATATATCACATAAAAACAATCTCCCAAGAAAACAAACGATGTTTCTTATTCGCAATTTTAAGCAAAACGGTTAATCAAGTCAGACAGCTTCACAATCATGTAAAAATGTTACTCGTTTCAGGATAAAAATTATATTGCTGGATCATTTGAATGCGGAATTTCAAACATGTGACTTTATTACCCCCGATAGCGATGACTACCCTTAGTGGTGAACACAACCCTTTTCTATTAAAATTCCAACACATTGGTCAAATAAGCAAAAATCTTCCGTTGATTGTTAGACCACAAGACAATAAATTAGTTGCCGACTGCCCGGAACAAGTCGAGCGTATTTTATGTCGCCTTAAATTCGTCATTTACGCCAAAAATAAATTAAAAAAATTAAGCTCCTTTTTGCAACCGACACTCTTAGATTCATGCCACTTCTTAGCTCATTAGTGATTCGTATTCAGAACAAAGGCATTTTGCTGATGACACGCCCTCTATTATCGCATTGTAATAAAAGTGCATTCAACTTGATTCGCGAAGTGAGTAATCAAAGTGATCGATCACGGGGTTTTAACCGTCAATACACCACCGCGTATATTCGACGATGCATCCTTAGATTCTCGATAAACAGGTGTCCGCGGTAACTGGTGGGAGTTGTTTAATGTGTAACACCAAGTCGGCTCAGCTGCGGTTATGCATTTAAATTTTTATAAATCTCATTTTTATTCGATCAACCGCAGAAATTGATTTAAATATAGTGATTTATGTTGAATATTTGGCGATATTAATATTAAATTCTGCAAATGCACGTCTCGTGTTCCCCAGAGTCTTTAAAGTAAGGATTTTTTTCGAATTCAATTTAAACACTCATTTTGAATGGAAAATCGTCATCTGTTTATAAGAATGATAAATAATGTATTGGAAATGTGCACGCTGACAGATTTCGATTATTTTAGCTTAAAATCGTCCCGACTGTTCAGCATCCATTCAAAATAGGTTTTTAATTGGAATTTGAAAAGGAAACTCGAACTGTATTTGTAACCGCCACTTCTTGTATACATTTTACTAGTTGAAACGTGTTAAGGCTGAACGTTTTGGTCTTCGTGGCCCAGGTAAAACCGCGGTGTTGTTATAGTTCAAAAGTTGTTTTGTTTTATGCTAGCACACATTTTTTGCGACAAACTAATATAACGATTTGGTCAGCGCAACTCTACAGCACGCGGAACTCCCCAAATGAATATCTATTCGTCGAGGGGCATGATTTAAAACAAAAAAAGAGCACACCGCTTTGTGCCTCATGGAAGTTTGTTCTAAGCCACACAACAGCATTTAGTTTCTCAACTGACCGTCATGTTTCGCCTCCTCCGATTCCTCGCCAAGAGATGTCTTGACTCCTTGGGGACTTCGGGGCACGCCGACGTCTTGGTGTCGCAGACGACCCAGCGAGGCCTCGTGTTCCAGGCAAATGACCTGCTGTCCATCGCCCAGGGGTCGGTATTCGTCGCCGGTGGCGAGACAACGCAGGCAAATGCTGCAGCAGAAACAGCCGGCGTGGAAGACCACGGCGCCCACGTGACGCACCAGGTCCGTCGGCATTATGGCCTGACCGCAGGTCGGGCAAGAGGGACTGAAAATCCTGAAGGAGTTAATAGTCGATCGTCATTGCGATCGAAAACCGCGAAGGACGGGTTGGCGCTGGGTTGAATAACGCGCGTATTTTCCAACGAATGGCTAATTTAAACCTTGAAACATCTCGCATGCTTGAGATTGACATACCTTATGAAGTCGTTTCTACAGAAATGCTGTCCGTGTCGTTCGTAGCAGCGCTCCGTCAGTTGTAGGCGACAGGCAGCGCATCGCAGGCACTCCTGGTGCCAGGTCTGGGCGCCAATGCAGGTGAAGTAGCGGTCCAGAATTGGCATTTCGCAGTCGCAGCAACAGCGCAGGTTTCCGAACGATGACATTTTGAGCGAGAAGGGTATCTTTTTGTGCGAGCGGTGCATTCGCGTTGTTTTGTGGGATAAAGGGCAAGGATTGATGAACGCACATCGGGGGTGGACGGTGCGGGCAGGTTGTGAGCGGTGCGCGCACATACGCGTGTCGACCGGCCAATGAGCGTCGTGGTGGGTTAGGAAGTCCGATTGGTCTATTTCACACGGGGATCGTGAGGATGCGCCCAGTTAATCAATCTCCTCTATCTATCTCTCTCGCTCTATCCCACTTGAGGGAACATGATGGCTTTTCTCATTTTATTGCGATAAAAAGATGAGAGGAAGTTGAGACACAGTAAATATTAAAAATATTAGGAAATAAACAGCCATGTGTGTTTCTGAAAACTTGTCAGTAGTATTATGTGTAAAAACGTGTTTTTTTATATCATTACAACTTGCCTATGCTTTTTTAACGCTTAGTAGCAATTTATTTACATAAATAACAAGGAATTGGTTGATGCCTTTTACGGTTAGAACCAAATTCTTTTTATTTCATTTGAATGGCTGTTCTTTTGGTTGTTTTGTTAGACATTATTTTTGTTCTGTGTGTAAGTAAATCAATATTCAAGCAATGAAGCCAGACGCAAGCATGTCTGGACGCAGAAAAAAAGAATATCATCTGCGAAATACTGTTCGATTATATGTTTCCAAATTTCAGTTCTGAAAGTTAATAATAACTTGAGAGATTCGGTTTGCAAGCGGGCTCTAAAGATAATGCTGAATGTGGTCGCACATATCTTGATTTAGATCTAACTGATTAGCGTACATAACAATTTAATGAATCCTTCCCCGAACACACACTTTTCTAAGTCCAACACCTTTCAGTCAACCTGATTCAGCACATTAACGCATTAAGCGTTTGCCAAGCTTAATATACTTCGGGGTTTTACTTGCCTTTCTTGGAAAATTCGTCTCCTTGTTATTTCGCGTGTGAACTTATTCTGATTCTTTTTCTTCGTCAGAAAATTATATGCCCGCAACATTTCGCAAAATTGAACATGGAAATCAGACTCAATCATGAAATTAATCGCTTCCAAATGCTCGTCTCCTGTTCTATGTGTGATTGCCACTTCCTGTACAAATTTCGTTTGTTGTAAATTTTAATGTCCAAGGTTTTTGTACTTGTGACGTTAATAAAGTGAATAAAATTATTATTAGTAGTAGCAGTAGTAGCTGATGAAATGTGAGCCTTGTCAAAAAACAATTTATATCATTGACGCGACGCGCAAACAATTGCAATTTACTTCAAATCGCTTGCAAAAATACCCAATTCCCGACGATATAAACGGCGACAGACCTTCTGGGGAAACGCCTGTCTTTTTTAAATAGGGGCAGATTGTTCAGACGAGCATAGTGAGAGGGATAACATCTGTCCTGAAGTCGGGATTTGCAGCATCATAATGAAACGTCTGTCGATTCGTGAAAATAAAACTGAAATTCAAGAATTGTCTTCTAGGATCGAGCATTGTTGCACAACTCGTTTCGGGTATCAATGTATGTGTGTTTGGTTTATATTAGCTACGTCCCGAAACTTTAATTCGCGAATGCCAATGCTGGAATTTAAAATGCCGATATTGTGGTGTTCAACCAATTCGAACGCTACATCAATTTAATTTCCCTAATAACGGTTGCAAATCGATGCGATTCGCTAATTCCCGATTGGTCAATACATCGTATTCCCGTTACGAATACGAAATTGGAGATATTTAATAAAATGGAATGTCTTGTCCGTGGAGTATAACGACGGAGCACACCATCCCACACACACCCCGAATAAGCTTCCTCGAAATGCCAGACTCTTGCGACGGACACTACCCCACCCCCAAGTCGCCCAGGTGTTGCATAACACCCGCCAACCGCAAACCACACCCCCGCACTCAAATCGACACCACCTGCCATAAATTTGGAAGAACCCCCAATCCCAGTCCATCGATCCGACTCAAAGTCAAACAGACAGAGGAGAACAAACACCACCCCAGAACTCATCTTTCCCTGGCTGAATGTAACGGGATTTGAGGTTGGTGATTTAGGCGATGAGTTTGGGAGGGGGTGCAATTGGGCACACTGGGGTATCAAAGTTCCCCTCGAGGCGATAGCGGCTAATTAAAACCGCAAAACTGGGCCAACCGATGAAGAAGCAGCAGCAGCAGCTTCGCGATTGGCTTTCTTTGGGCTAAATGTAACAAAGGAGATACCTCAAGTTCGTCTTAATGGCAAACGTGGAGCCTTCTTTATACCTGGTGTGGCCAACTCATTCCAGAGGCTTATTAGATCGCCGTTTAAGGAGACTTGGAGTTCGCACAAAACGTATCAATGCATTCGTCCGCGGCTGTATAATTCCCTTTATCGTATACTGTTCCCGAGAGATTTTCCCTGGCATTACATTTTCTGACATTTTAACCCCCGTAGGCTTTTTACAATAATCTCCTTTTCTAGTGACGTTAAAAAACCCCCGAAATTAGCCAAGCGATAATATGGCCACGGTTCAGCCCCACTCTTAATTAAATTCTCCAACCACTCGGTATGCTTTTGGCACTCACTGACATAGAAAGACACTCTGCTAATAGTTTTAGTTCTAGTAGAGGATGAACCGTCTTCATGTATGCCTTAGTTGATAACGTCAGGCCAGAAAAGAATACGTTGGAAGTACCACCTTCAGGAATTTTTGTGCGGCATTTTCCTGCTAGAGGATGAATCGTCTTCATGAATGACGTTTCCATTAAATTGGCGGCGTCCCTGGCAAGTACCTCTACCGAAGAGGATGTGGAAGTTGCCGACGCTGCATCATTGAGGACTAAACAAGCTCGAGGAACGCTGGCTGGCTACTGAATTCAAGATGATGCAGCATCGGATTTCAGCCACGCAGCCTCCGGTTCGCTGGATCACAGACGTACGCGACTGCTCCCGGCATATTTTAAGTGACCGGAACTGGGGTCTGTCTACAGCGACTGGGGAGGGGGTGCTTGAGGCCCAACAATTGTTCTCGGCGACCGACCGCAACAAAAGATAAGCGTGCCTTTCGAGCGGTTTACCGAGCTCTCGAGAATGTCGTAATGTTTCTAAGTGGGGGGTTGCGCAAAGTCCCAAACCTCGGTGTCAGAATTCGATTCTGCGGATGTGACGATTCAAATGTGGGAATTAATGTGAGGATCGCCAATCCGGCGACATATAGACAACAACCTGATTGATTTTATTCCAGGCATGTAATTGGGTATGGCTTCTCGGTGGTTTAAAAAGTAGGCGGCAAACGTTTTTATTACGAATTTTCATGAAATTCCAATGTAATTGTCGTTCCAAGCAATTCGATCAAAACATCACCATGTCAACAAATTTCCAACCGGCACTCATTCCCACGTGCAACCCTTTCTACATTTATGTGTTTATTTTAATTGCATATATTAATGCCCAACGTTTTGATCTCCCTAGTGGTAATAAGACAAGTCAATTAGGTTCAACTGAATGTCATATTCTTTCCACAAATAAATCAAAATATTCCAGGGAGGAGAAGGCGAAATAGAAAAACGAGACACAAAAAAAGTCAACACGATCATTCACTCCCTTCACTATCCCCGCTCCAGCTGAGTACCTACGTCAAATATAAAAAAACGTAAAAATCCAAACAATTGAGGGAAATGGTTGTGGTTATTGTTGTCGTGATTGCAGAATCTCATTCTTTGGTGGGCTCGAGCCGAGACGGTTGACCCCACGATACCAAGTACCGCGAAGAGGAGATGGGAGACATATCTCGGGTGCGGGGGGAGGGTGGTGGTGGCCTGAGGGTGCAGTGGTTAGCCTCCCCGCTCTGTTGGTGTGTGACCCGGATTCGACTCCCAGGTCAAGCCACCACCACCACCACGGGTGGAACTAGGAAAGCCACCTGTAAAAATATTCACGAGGGACTTCATGGCAAACCTCACGAAGCCGGTTTATTCCCTAGTAGGAGAGAGCAATACCGTGTTGGAATTGGGTTTGGGAAGGGGTGGTGTTACAGTTCAAGAGTCGCCAAGTGGCTCCTTCCGCGGCCTCGTCCGACGATTAGTTAGCCCAGGATCCAGTACTTCGAAGACGGGTGCGGAGTGGGGGGGGGTTGTGTATAGACTCACACAGAACGTGATATGTGGCAATTTCAACGTTGTCTAGGATTGTGCTGATTATATTATCAAATTAAACAAAAGGCCCTGCAAGTTTGCTTTGCCACCAGACAACCTACATCATCTAAATCCGTTCCTAGTTGGAGTTCTTGCAGTCCCGAGACGAGTTCCAGATAAGTGGCGTCATCGAACACCTTGACCAGAAAATCAAAGCCCTCCTTGCCAAACGCGTCCAGAACCTAGATTGCGTGGGTGGGAGTGATTAGTGAGACGTCTGCATTGGTGAGGAGAAGGGCTAAACACACACACACACAAGAAGGACACTCACGGGCTGGGAGCAGGCGGAACACCGAGAAAAGGCCGCCGTACAGGGGCACACCTCGGAGAAGTTTGGTAGGAATCCGCGGATCTAGGTGGAGAAGAGCTTAATTTGGCAAAGAACAACAACATCAACCGAGCCATTTTGTGCCAGTTTCTTCGGCTTCATGGGTAGCATTTCTATGAAGATTCCTGGGGAATCAGCTCTACAGGGATCGACGATGGGCTCGGAGCAACCCAAGCCGCGGCATTATTCATCACTGAACCAACACGGGCTGGTTCAACTGCGGATGATGCAGCAGTCTGTTTCGGCCAACGGGCATCCTCCAAGTCGCGCGCCACTACGCCCAGCTGTTGGGCCAAAATGCCTCTTTCACGGGTCGCCTCTGTGGCCAGGACATGGGTCACTGAACGAAGATGTTTCAAAACTGCCGGGTTTTGAACCAGCTGCGGACGAACTACCCAAGAAAATGTCCGCATATTGATGTAGAACTAGTGGTTGACTAACTTTGAGTAGTCGGGTTTGAGCTCCACCAGAACGGAAGTCGTTTGATAGTTAAAACAGAACGGATGTCTGACTGTCACTAGAAATCGCATTTCCCTACAACTTCAACCATGGTTGACGGGACTGTTTGGGCACGAAATGTTCCAACGTCCAACAAAAATAAACAATTGTCGAATTGAGCGACATCAGTCGTTGAACTAACAAATTAGAGACACATAACAGGGTTGCTCAATATATTTAAAGACTTCTCAGAAACCCGATGTGCCGCCCGTGGCATCCAAAGAAACGTACCTGATGGGGTAGAAAACCAAACGTGTTTATCTGGGAGGCCGGTCCATCACCCCCCGAGCGGGTTTCTGTCGGCGCCAATGCGCTGAAAATGTGAAAAATAAAACCCGTATTCACTGAAATCACGTACAACAGACCGATTACAGCGAAATGATTCAACGAGTGTCACCCCTATCCCTTCAACGAAGGCGACCCAACATTACACACACTCACAGACATAAACGTAATGGGGCCATTCATTTAAACGAATTCCTGGTGATTATATTATGTGATATATCTATTCAAAAGACAATTGACAAATAAACGAACCCATCAGCATGTTGCAGCAGTCCAACACACAACTCCACTGCCAGAGCCGATGCCATCATAGACGTTCCGGGCCGGGACACTGTGCACTGCTGATCCAGAGTAATGTCACGCGTGGACTATTGGTGGTGGGGAAGCGGAACACATTATTTGAGAACAATTTTAGACACCCCAAGCCAACAACAATTCAACAACCAATGTCCTACATTTGCCGGCCCAACGACGTCATTACAGAAGTAGCAACCCAGGCGGTCTCCTCCGATATCCCTTGTGTTCACAGCAGCAGTATCAAAAGATGGCGATTGACCCGCGGTCCTGGGAAGACCATGTCGCATCACCAAAAATGAATCGAATCCCAGGGCGGCTGTGATGGCAATCTGAAAGAGACAAAGGTGGGATTAATAAACCACCTACTTATATCTAAATAAGTAGTGGTCATTAAACCCGCCTTGCGATGGAAGGTAGCCAAGAGGGTAGGAAGCCACCGGGCTTCACGGGTATCGAGAAGAAGAAACACGACGTCATGGCCCTTGATGAGCTCCTCCAGCTTCAGGCAGGATTCGCGAACCGACGCCACCAACGTGTCGGCATGAGCGCCCGCGGATGCATTCGTCACTGGATGGCCAGGCATTGGAATGGTGAGCTCGTGTGATGCGCTTTCCTAATGAAGAGAAGCAATTAAAGATGCTCGCTTTGGCCTGTAAACATGTATCGGAACTACTTGGGGCATCACGCTTACAGGAACAGACAAACAGATAGATAGGGAGAGAGAGGTCATCGGTCTATTATTTTGATCGGTCCATTTGATGTTCTGAGGGTGTCGAACACATCTAGTCACACTAGCAACCGTTTTAGTACTCCAGTGGCACCATAAAAAAGTTAACCGCGTAATTATACCCCTGACCATCGGTTGAGGAAGAACAGGTAACTAAAACTCTCGTTTTGGGGTTGGTTTTAAACGAATTTGGGGAATTCCATCCAATTTCCACATCGAAAGTCAAGACGGTGAATGCCACAACGGGTGCCATCACAAACAGTATTGGCCAATGGTTGTGTTGTTTGTGTGTCACAGGGTAGTGTGATGGTTCACATTACCTGAAAACATTACAATTAGAAGGTATCTCTCTCGCTCTACAATGGTCTATGAATGTCTCTTCCGATCGTCGATTTTTTGCATTTTCTTGGTGTTTTTTGCTTACCTATTTGGTTCCCGAAAAAAACGGGTTTTTGCTATGCTGCAAGTTCTATTGAATGTGTTGTGGTTATGTGCCATCAAAGGTTTCTTCAAAACCTGTAAGTCTGCGACAGTCTTTAACTTGTATATGCCCCATCTTGTACTAGAGCAGATATAGCTAAGTTCTATGATTCCATGATACCTTTTATTTCTTCAATTATGGATGATTCTTTCATTTTACTGTGTTGTGATTTTAATTCTACGCCTATTAGCCCTCTTCTTACACGTTGTCTTAACACCATAGTAAATTTTCCTACACGCGAAGGGAATCTTCTTGACCACATATTTGTGTCAGATTCGTCTCTGTATGCATGTCGTAAACGTGCACCCTTCGCCCAGTCTGACCACTGCATCGTCGTTGTTCTACCGAAAATACATGACAAGGATAACCAAAACCATTCACCGATTTCTGTACGATACGCACTGCATACTTGCGGAACTATCCCTCATCCACCGTGTCTATTCATCATCCCTATTTCTTAAACAATTGAGGCGAAAGAAGGAACGGCTCTGCCGCCAGGGCAAGTAGCGAGAAATTAAACCAATTTCAATCATGATCATAGCTGAGGTTAATCGCCTTAATCAGACTTTTTAAATGAGCTGTTCAGAACATCGAAACCTGGCGAGCTCTGGAAAAATCTAAATAGATTGACGGGAACCGGTCGGTCATATCGACCAAGTGGTGCCCTAGACCTTGATGCTCTGAATGATGGCTTTATCTTCAAATCAGCTGACCATTCCGCGGTGCCTCACGTTAGATCTCTTAATCCAAGCGCTTTTCTACCGGCTCACGAATCCTCTATCTCCAAAATGTTGGCTGGTCTCAAGATATCCACAGCGACTGGTACGGACGGAATCCCTCCCGCGGTTCTTAGAATCTGTCACCGCGAGATTTCTCCGATGGTCACACGGCTCGTCAATTATTCGTTAGGAGAATGCTCCTTTCCTTCGGAATGGAGAGATGTCGCTATAACATCTATTCCGATACCAGCGAATGGTTCCGCGGGACCTGTGAAGTTGAGACCTATCGCCAACTCATCTGTCTGGTTGAAAGTGATTGAGAAGCACCTCCTCTCTAAATTAGATGACACGCTTAAAGCTGCCGATGACACGTTTCAGTTTGCTTATAAATCAAATAAAAGCACTCTGGACGCCGTGGCTACGTTATCGCACACACTCCACTCTTCACTTGATGCCGGAGCGAAAGCCGTCGAGGGAGTTTTCTTGGACTTCTCCTCTGCTTTCAACACTATCTCACGCTCCCGCATCCTTTCTCATTGTGAAGATGGCGTGATCAGTTGGCTTCACAATTATTTATCTAACCGACGCCAACACGTAAGTGTCGGATATGAAGCCTCATCCTCCTTGCCCAATAATTGTGGTGTACTACAAGGCGCAGTGTTATCTCCATTCCTTTTTTAACTATTCCACGTCTAGCCTCCGGTTCCCTAACGACGTGACACTAATAAAATACGCGGATGACTTTACTTTATGCCATGCCTGCAAGAGGAATGGTGATTCTCAACAGCTCGGGCAGGCAGTCACTGAAGTACATGAGTGGTCTTCTGTTGAATGCATTAAAATGCATCTCCATTACTTTTTCCATGAGAGCCGATGTTCCTAAAATCTCTTGACTCCATAATTTTGCCTCGAGCTGAAAATTGAAATTCTTCGACGTTATTTTTAACAGTCGGTTATCATAGACTCTATGACATAGAGTGATCATAAAGATGCCGTCTTCGGTAAATGTCGTCGCCTCTGTTTCTTAGTTTGCCGGTTCAGGAGACTTGGTTTAAGCTCTAGACGTATAATAAACTTTTTTGTCCATGTCTGTATAATTCCCCTTATTGTATATTGTTCCCCAGTCATTTTTCCCGGCCTTACATTTTCCGACTTTTTAACCCTTCGTAGGCTTTTTAAAATAATCTCGTTTTCTAGTGGCCTGCCCATGCTCTCCATTAAAGAAATCATCCTTCAACGCCACTTCAATAGTTGTTCACAAATCGCTGCTGTAATTTTAAGTGACCCCTCCCATTCCCTCTTTTCAAGTTTATCTAAGTGTAAATCTCTTCGAGCAAAGCGTAGGCTATATTGTTCAATGCCTACAAGAACGGCGGCATATCGCAATTCGGTCATTCCTTATTTGTCCCGATTTTTAGTTTCACCGGAACAGGGGAAGCAGGAACTAAAAGACGATTTTCGTATCTAGTACTACTTATACTGTCTTGTTTTATGCTCTAAGTTTTGGTCCTCGTGATCTCAATAAAGCCGCTACAATTCTTATTATTAAAATTAATCAATTCTAAACCAATGTGCTACCACGCGCATCAATTGCACAAATGCTTGTTTCTTGCAATTGTCGAAGAGCAAATAGTTTTCCGTAGCGCAGTACAGAGAACGCGCTGTGCCGACACCTGTGGTTCCCGTGGCCTTAATAAATCATTTACATCTACGACCATACATCCTCCGAAGGTGAAATGCAAACAAAATTGGCCATTTGGGGGTCTTTCGAGGAAATAGCAACTCACAGCACCGGGGAAGATTCTTTTAATCGCCTCCGCGGCTGCAGTAGCCTTGTGTGCACCGGATTTGGCGTCTTCGAAGGTGAAGAGGGTCTGTCGAACTGGGTTGGAATAGGACACCTTGCCATTATCCACGAAGGTCATTTTGACAAAGCCCCATGCCTAAACACAAAATCAAGTTAAAATAACATCATCCGTATTTGGGATGCCATTGGCGGTGTACTGTTTGCAAATCGCCCCGCTGCAGTGGTATTCATTCACAGAACACATGGAATATGTACTACAAGGTTGATGAGCTTAATTGCGTCAGTTGGAATTACGACAGCACCAAGTCAAACTTCAATCGGTGTCAATGTGGACCAAAAAGACCTATTGGGCCAACGAGCCTGTTCGCCATATTGATTATGTTTTAATTGAGTCTGTGGTAATACCCGAGGTTCTATTAATAGCACATTATCAATACGGCTTCGGAATAGCCCGAATCGTACCACTGCCGCCGGGAATGCTTGTATCATCACACTTTACCCTCTATTAGAGTCCTCATAAATGTAAACTTCTTCGACCTATGCAAAAGGTATCCCGTTCAATTCCCACAAGAACGGCCATATGTATGTCACAATTCGATAATTCCCTGTTTTTCCCGATATTAAATGCCACACAAGAAGAGGTGAAGTAGAAATTCAGAGATTTTTTTCGTGTTATATTACGACTTTTAATTTCTGAACGTTTTGGTCCTCGGGAACTTAATAAAGCGGTTACCTTTATCATGATTGCTAAATACCCTGCATGAACGTGCATTTAAAACGAAAGTTATGGAGAGATGTGAATTATTGAATTGAAATAAAACAGTAACTTATTGAAAGCGCGATAAGTGGTTGCAGATTCATTCGATCCCTTTTGGAAAAACTCGAAATAACAGTGGTTGGCCTGCATCTGGTCCGATTCAAATTCAAATCAAGCGCATAAACCCTTAACTAACCAATAGCTGTCGGGCAACGTTGCACCCCAGAGTCCCCGAGCCCAAGATGAGGCAGCGCGCCTTGCGAATGACCCCCAGGTCAAGGTTGGGCAGCATCCGCCAGAGCATAAGTTTGAGATTCAGATCGACGGCGCTCTCGGCCAACCTAAACGAGGTTGGCAAGGGGCCGTGTGTTAGAGTTACCAAGCATAAAACAAAGCGAAAACCGGAGACAGACGTACTTAACTGGATTCATGGTCGAGCTCAAGTTGACGACTCGTGGCTGTAATTTGCCATTCCACTTTTCCCAACCAACGAATTTCACATCTACAAAAGAACAGAGGAGCACTAGTTAGTCATTTTCAGGCGACCATCTCCCGCTAAAGGATAAGCCGGCTTTATTGGTGGTTCTACGAATATTTTATATGGCAGCGTCCATTGGAAGTGGCTGCCGCCGCCGCTACAGCATCTCATCAACAACAAGATGGCTACACATGGAACTCAGGCTGCCACTCCAGGTCGATGGGAAACAGGCGCACGCTGCTACACTCTACTTATTTGGGTGACCTGACCTGGGAGAAGAACCCAGGGTGTCTTACGAACCTAGAGCGTATGCTGGCTGGTGGCTACACTATCCTGGGTTGGCAAGTGGGCACTGTGGCGATTTTTGAACCTACCGGATGAGACGACCTCCGGCGCAATTCGAATGTGAAGTACAAGGCTGTGTGAGAAGGTTCGCTGTTGGTTAGTATAGCGGTCTCGCCAACAGACGACTTTAATCGTCCGATCCTCCTGGCTAAAGCGAACAATAAAATAATGCAAATCTAAATATCGTAGTCATGTGGAAACGGTTCGACTAGGGGGAGGAGAAGATAGACTCTAGAAGTCAACGGTCGGGAAGGCGGCACTCTTCTACAACAACCTGGATCACCATCGCTGGCTTGAGAGACGGCGCACATGTGTTAGTCCAAAGGCTAGAGAAGATCCCTAGATGATCCTCTAAATTCCTCATAGCAACTGGATCATCCTGCAGTAGGAGAAGCCCCCACAAAGATACCAAGCAATTTAATTTCAGACAAGGATATCTGCACATCGCAAATCGGAAATGACGTATCTGTTCCGTTTTTCGGTAACAATGAACGGGTAAAATGATTCCAAACCTCGCCGCTGTGTGTGAGATTACCCTTCGCAATTTTAAAGTTCACTGCTTTGGTAACAGTGCTAA
This sequence comes from Proteocephalus fallax, assembly GCA_028672205.1. Classification (NCBI taxonomy): domain Eukaryota; kingdom Metazoa; phylum Platyhelminthes; class Cestoda; order Proteocephalidea; family Proteocephalidae; genus Proteocephalus; species Proteocephalus fallax. Next base: position 1,198,106 of record JAPUBX010004013.1, on the reverse strand, counting down.
CAAACGATCAGGACATCAAATGGCCCCGGGGTTTCGTTTATAACGGAGCATTTTAAAGGCAACTCAGCATACATTGTGTTGGAGAACGCAAAGAGGAGATTGCGGAGAGCCCAACCGGGAAACTCGCCATGACTTGAGGGGTCACAAAAACCGACGTAATGGTTCTGAAATCGCATGGAATGAGAGGAAATGAATACATCGTCTGTCGTTAGGTCAACACCTGGAATAGCGTTCTCCAACAAATATCGCGTTTTCTGATGAAGCCGGTTAACCAGAGCTTCTAAGATGGCCGAGACCCAGAATTCGTTTTATTTAATTTTAAAAAAAGTGGTGGTTAAAAGGTTCTACCTCACAGTCCATGGAATAAGATGACAGAGGCAGAACCTTGACACCAGCCGAATTAGATTCGATGCAAAAGAATACGTCACTGCTGTTTGCGCGCCAGGCATCATAGCTTGGGAAAAATGTTTCCATCTGCAAAAGTGTGGATTAAGTGAACCTAATACGTGAAATTTGAAAGTACTCACTAAATTGAAAATGCTTACAGTCTTTGGATCAATCTCGTTGCAAATACTTTCCTTTTTCAGAAGTTGGGGCTTGTTTTTTTGGACTGCTGCTGGGAACGCGAACCAGTAGTAAAATTTATGGTATTTAAGATCCTATACGACACGTAATCATTAAAATACAATAACGACGTACACAAAAAACGAGTAAGGAAAAGGCGAGTAACTTATTCGGCTCATTCAGAAAAGTTATTTTGTCTTCGATTGCCTGCTCACAAATAATCCGACGACCAAATTCATCAATGTGCGCCTGCTTATCCATAAGCTTGAATTTATCCATAGTGTTAATTGCATATAGGTAGCCATTCACCCTGAACAGATTGTTTCTTGACAACGAATTAGTCCTAAAACGGTAATTATGAAATATATTACAACATAGACACTGCACATGTTACCAGCGTAAACATACTAATTACTCTTTCTGAAAGATAGAAAGAAGCATACCCATTCAGGCTCTCGAAGTCCAGACTCATGCGCGGAGTGGTGTCAAACGGGGTGCCATTCGTATATTCTGCGGTTGTGGAAAATGGTCCCTCGTTGAGTCGATATTCTTCGAGTTTTTTTTGGGATAAGACGTGCCAGAAAGCTGTGTCAACGACACTGTCGTATGATATGAAGCAAAGGTCGGTGGAAGGTTTCGTGGTCATTTGGACAAAGCTGGAAAAAACATTTCAATTAATTATTTAGCGTAGATTGTCCTTTTTTCGAGTTAGACATAACAAAATGTAATAGACGTGGCGGTTGGATCAGCAGTAGTTGAGAGGCACCGCTGGTGGATTGCTTTTTTTATTATGTGACAGCATGGTCTGTTTTCGTTAATCGTTTAAGACACAGTAACAATTTTTAGCTCGAATTGCGTAATCCCTCACATTCAAGCATTAATTACAGGGAAACTCAAAACAAAATAATTAGAAAGTGATGAAATAGTGTGCAGAGTGTCTATCACTCTCATTTAAGCCAATCGTCTTTAAGATAAATATAAAAATGCATTCGTTTAACGGTGACAAAAAGATAAAGGTCACATTTATGGTACCCGGCATTGAAAATTCCTTTTTTATCGGTCGAATTTGAATGCTTATTGCATGAAGCGAATTTCTTTTAGGAAAATTTTGAATGTGTAATATTATATCATTATAATATGCATCATATTTGAAATTCTACTTAGAAACCCTAATTCTTGGAGTTTTTCTGAGATTTCATGAGCAAGCGATTTTTTTTGAATTCAGAGGTGTGCGCTAAAAGAAACTATTGTGGACTGTAACGTTTAACCAAAAATATAACTTCGGTAATGTTTCTGAGGAAGTTCCATTAACTTCAAGGTACTATCCGTTCCTGATTCAGAAATGAAGATCGGGAATTATTAAAAGTATTAGATAAAGTCGCCACGCATGCGTCGGTCATTTGTGATCTGAGAGCACAGGCAGGCTGGCAATTCGCATCGGTAAGTGAACATCTAGTTATTTCAAAAACGCGGCCTTCGAATGGATGTGTAAAACCTAACTCAAACAATTGACTGACGAGATCCCCTGATGCAACAAGAGACCTACGACGTTAGCTACGACCCACAAACTGAATACTTAAGATTTCAAATGGCAAGTCACCAGAGAAGACGATATCCCACCCGTAGTGTATAAGATCTGCCTCCCAACCCTCGTCGTCTGTCCCCAAGTATTGTTCTGCTAAATCTGGGAAAGCGAGGAGCTTCCGGGCTACTTTAATACACCTATCCTACTTTCGTTCACTAGCAAGGGCGACAAGACCATTTTTTTCAAAATAAAGATGTATAATTTTTATCGACATTGCTGCAAAGGTCTTTTCAGAATTCCTTCCCAATCTTTCACAGCATCACAAGACGCCCGCACACGCCCAAACCACGGATGATTCCCACTTGGTCGAGGATTCGTGGACCCGATATTCAGTCTTCGCCGAATGCTCGAACATCGCAACAAATGGTAGTGACCAACTGTATCGTGCTTTCTAGACTTCCTTACAGCATTCGACTCGGTCAACAGGCAGTCGATCTGACAAACGTTTAATCTCTTGAAATCGTACAATGTATCCGCCCGAGAGTGTTCGTGTAGCGGCGAAGAATCGTCCGAATTTATAATAGACGCTGGTGTAAGACGAGGCTGCCCTATGTCCCCGGTGCTGTTCAACTACGTGTTGGACTAGGTAATGTGCAATGCTGTTGCTTGCTACGACGGTGTCCAAGTGGCCCCGATTTTTTTCTGTTGGCGACCTGGAATTTACGTCGAAATCATGGTCATGGAAGACACCCCCAGTATCTTGCAAACAGTTCTCAGCCAAATAAACGAACCAGCGAAGGCAGTCGGGTTGGAGATAAATACGTCGAAAAACAAAGTCTTTTCGACATGACGACAGCGACAGGATGGCGTGCAAACAATTACGCACAACTGATTAACCTGACCACTACACGTCGAAGGCACAATGAGATTGGAGGTATTAGACCACGGGTGCCTTCGGCGAATCTCTAAAGCCGAATGGCGTGACCTGCTCACCAATGTCCATGTAAGATGCCGTTTTGTTCACACGGAGAAGCTGTCAACCCTGTCAACTTTCAAACCAGTGTCTCTCTCCGAGGTTGGCACTGTCCATGCAGAGCTAAACTAAAAACGTGGTTATGCACGATCGAATTCGGTATAGAACGGCTATACATGCAGTCCATATGCTGAGTTCGTAGCAAGAGTCTAGTCAACATGGTGTACCATTCGCATTCGGGACGGGGTCAACAAACCAGTACTCGCGTTGAACCGAAATCTCCTAGACTGATTCTAATCCGCTTTCGCAGCCCATTCAATTTTCCAATTATTCCCGCGTACCCCCCATACTGGCAGCCGAGGCCGAGGCGAAGGACGACTTCTCCGGTGAGCTACAGGAGGCAGCCAATCGAGTCGCCAACCGCGTACGCGACACATTCTCGGAAAATTCGGAATAGGATAGCGATGCGAAAATGGTTAAAGACTCATAAGCTTCACTGACTACATGAAGATTGCTTTTAACACTGGGGACCTCGGGAAGCACTTTTGTCTTATCCAGCTGGAATCCGGGGAACGGCAGCCTGAGAAACACCTCCATTCGAACCCCCTCTCATCATTTAACGCGAGTAATATGATATTCACTACGACCCACCAACCTGGTCAAACAATGCAAACACAATATAAAAACTAAAAAAACACGTTTTCTGGAAAAGATAACACCCAACCCGAAGTGTACAAGGCCTCAACCAAGGAGACTTCCGACGCGGCTGAGAATACGTGGATCAGATTTTATCCATGCGCAGAATACATTATCATCGCCACAAGTACAAAGAGCCAACTAAAACATGTTAAATCGACTTCTGTGTGGCTATTGACTCGGAAAACCGGGGCTCTTTCTGAACAGTAATGGAAGCGAACAACAAGCCCGGAGAAAACTTGTGAACCTTATGAAGGACATACTATCTATTTCACCAGAGCGAAGGTTCACGTCTACGGCGAAGAGTCCGAAGAGTTTCACCTGAACGCTTGTATCCGATAAGGCTTCCCTAGCGAAATCCATGAAGTCGACTCATCCTCCTGCAAAAGCTTGCCCCCCTACCAAAGAAGAATATGTCATGCGATTGGGTTTACAATGACCACTGTGCTGCTTTGGTCCACTGAAAATGCATGTAGTTGGAAATCAAAGCTATTCGCGTTGTCCCGGTTTCGTGCATATCCATTTCTTAAACAATTGAGGCGACTCCAAGTCTCCAAAGTAATGTTCTTGATCATATGCAGTTCATTAAAATGCTCCCACAGCTCAGTCTAACTACTGTATCGTCGTTGGTCTACCGAAAATATATGTACTGGACAACCAAAGCCATTCACGTTGTCCCATACCTAAAAGCGGTTGCAACAACCAACGGAAATACGCAATTTAAATAACTATCTCCGATTTGTGTGTGACACGCACTATACGCTTACGGAACTACACCTCACCACCGTTTGTCAGATTATGGTTATACATTGAAAATTAGAAAAGAAATATATATTTCAGATGATATTTTATCGCAAATAAGAGCGGCGAGTCTCTGTGGAGACTTACAGACAACCAATAATTGAACCCCAAATCTAAATAGGGATAGGGCAGGGCGGAATTTTGCGAGGCATACAACCCTTTGTTAATGCGACGAAAGCCGACACGCACACATCTACCGTAACATTTGAATAAATACTATAGTTTATCTTACATTTCAACGATGCTGGCATTAGTGAAGGACTACACTCTTCCCTCTTTTATATCCACAGGATCTAAATGGCGAAACATTATCTGCGCGTGGAAATCTCAAAAAACATTTTTTAAACAATTTTTGATTGCGATTCTGGTTGTTTCGCATTTGGGGGAATTTAAGGTTTAATTGAATTTGAGTTTAAGTAGTATTTAAGTATGTTGAAGGATAAGTTCACTTTGTTTAAGCCTGCTTGTTGATACAAATCCACCAATTACTTTTTAGCGCACATAGTATGTCATCGGCGTGGCCGATTTCCGGTTATTCTTATATTTTACACGAATATTTTGGAAGTATTAATGCAGTATTCATTTTGAAAGTTAGACTAGTTTTTTTTAGTATCTTTATGGTTGATTCTCCGTTTTTAAACAACAGGACTTAGAGATTTTCGCAGTAATTTAATATACACATAATACAAAGAGCAATTCAAATACTCGTTGTGATCGTACGACTACGTTTTGAATGATAACACAAATTTTATTTTTGTTGTTAAGGTCCATTTACGATGACCTCGCGTTTGTATACTGCTGCATTTAGCTCGAGTGATGAAGATTCCGATAATGATGCCCAAGAGAAGGTTAATGTTCAGCGCTTCATTCGCCCCGCGCAGAGTGACAGTGAGGACGAAAAACGTGTTGTACGTAGTGCCAAGGACAAGCGCCATGACGAAATACAAAATATTCTCCGCAATCTCAATAACCACAAGAAAATTAAGGATATGTCTAAAGTCGAAATTGATTTCGATGAACTTGTTAAAGTCTACGAGAAGGCCCAAAAAATGAACGAAGTAGACCTGTATCCGAAGTTCTACATACGGGTTCTGGGTCAGATGGAGGATTTTATCAATGAGTCTTGGGCGGACAAGAAATCATTGAGCAAAACCGCGGCCCGATCACTTACGAATCTTAAACAAAGAATTCGCAAATATAACAAGGATTTTGAGGAGCAGATTCTTAAGTATCGAGAAAACCCAGAATTGTATGAAGATGATGTCGAGGAAGAACAGGAACGCGAAGATGACAGTGAAGATGAAGCTAGTAGCGAAGATGATAGGAAACCTGTCGTAAAGGTATGGACTATTTTAGATGTAACATTATTTGACGTGAAAAAGCAACCTAACTTCACCATCTTACTTCCTAAAATTTTGTTCTTCTTTGGTCATTTCTAATTTCCATTATCATCTACCTTTTCTTGTTTCAGTCTGCCCCAAAACCGACAGCACCAAAGGATTCCGAGTCAGACTTTTCTGATGACGATTTGGGTTCATCAGACGGTTCTGATTGGAGTGATAGCGGGCCGGATCTCGATGTAGATGACCCTTCTGTTTTTTTCTTAAAAGATGTCAATGAGCCCAAAAAGGTTAGTGTATTTAAGCGCCGTGTTTTTTACTACTCTATTTGCTTGCGTGCATTATTATCGTTAGTATTCATTACCTATCTTAAGCATGGCGACGCCAAAAAAGTGGGCAAGGCACCTAAAGCGGTTAAACCGACGACGAACATCGAGGAGTCTGATGAGGGGGATTGGCAATCGGTTGCCCACGGTGGCGAACAAGAATTTCAGGTCTTTGAAAAGGGCGTAGAAATTACCCAGGACCTTGTAATTAAGAAGGTCGCCGAGATCATCGCTAATCGGGGCAAGAGGACATCCAGCATCACCGAGCAAATTAGTCTGCTTGATCAGGTGTGTCAGAAGATTGGTGAGTGATTTTTCATAAATTTCAATGAATGGGTTTTTGAGGGATTTCGACTGGTCATCCTTATTTGACCCAATCCCATCGTGTGTTAATTGGAATTTGCATAACATGGATATATTTCAACACTTCAGATGAATTGAATCTTGGCGTTGGAATCCAGGTGAAGGCTATTCTCTCATTGGTGACTGTTCTTTTCGACTATGAATCGAAGCATCCCGCTTTTATGCCTGTCCCCAAGTTCCAAAAGTTTGTCTCGTTTAACTGGACTGTTAAAACAATGTTTATTATCTGACCGTCACTATTCTATGCTTCCTCCACAGGGCTATGGATCAGTTCAAACATCTCTTTGAGATTTGTGAAGCTAATTCCGAAGATTTGGAGATCTCTGACCATATAACCGACGAGACTGAATCCATCCTGGTAAGCATAAATGACTCCGTTTTTTATACTTATTCCCCTGGTGTCGTTCGTTCTTATTTGTTATCCGGTTCGTCGATTTATAGGAAACACCGTATCGAATTCGTGGCTCACTTATTGGTTCCGTTTGTCGCCTCGATGATGAATACTACAGGATCCTCCAGAATGCAAATGGCCAAGAGATGGAGTATGACGAGAGGTGAGATTTAATTTATGGTTGCATCCACCATCCATTATTTGTTTGTAATTTTTCATCCGTCGTTTTTTAAATGCCTTCAATTATATGCACAATTAACACACATTTATTTGGCTTCTTTTCTTAGACTTCGTGATGAGCCCAAAGTGTGCTCACTTATTGACTTGCTCATTCAACATCTGACGGTGTTTAAGGCTCCTGCAGACATATTTTGCGTTGCTTACCTGCGTAAGGTAGAACACCTGTACTACAAGGTTAGTTTGGGTTTGGTTGCCTTGGTGCGTTCGTGAAATTACTCTCCATCCCCAAAGAGTCATCGCACACAACTATGCTTTATTTGGATATCTCTTAACTGGTTGGACGGGCTTCATCTTCCTATCACGTATCTTGCGTATTCGTCCCCGGCATCTCTAGCCATTGCATAATCGAGTGCGGCTTTCAAGGCATCTGTGCGACAGAGTGAAATAGCCTTCCATGCTGTTGAATCTTCTTATTTATCGGTTGATCGACTTCCCGGCGACTGTCTCCACTTGGTTTGACCCGCCTGTCAAGCGATTTACCGCAGTGTGGACGCTACGGCGTGCACCTTTTGAAGCCACCCGTTGTAGTGTTAGTTGGAGGTTATAACTGGGGCCTTACCCCGAGGCATGACAGACGACCCGAGTTACTATTGCCCCTCTGGTGCCCCATGCACCCAACCAACTATTTGGTAGTTTCTGTTCCCCGAATTTCACGTTTCCGGTTAGTCGAATCAGCTAAAAGACAAGAGCGGGAGTAAACGTGGTTTACCTCCTCGGGGATTTGTTGTTTTGCAAATGCGACTGGCCTCGCACAGTTCTGGCACTGAAGTCGGTTTATTCTCTATTGGGAGAGGCCGCACAAATTAGAATTTCGTCTAATTCTTCGAGAAAATATCTGTCCGTTGATTGAGAATTATTGTAGGATTTGTGATTAATGCGTCATGACGCTAAGCCCGTAGATTTGAGCGACGTCTACCTCAATACAGTTCTCCTTTTTAGTTCGATTTTGATTGGGCCAAGAGAGTCGAGAGTGAGGGTATCGAGGCTGCTGGCCACTGTGCGAATCATGAAACCGTGGAGCGCCTGTGTCACTACATCTACAAGAACGACACCACCGACCGGCTACGCACTCGAGCCATTCTCTGCCACATATACTTCCTCGCCCTCTTCGATAACAGCCACAAGGCGCGCAATCTCATGCTCATGTCCGATCTGCAGGCGTCTATCGACCACGCTGACCCCTCCACAATGGTGGGTCTTTTTTTATGAACCGCCTTCTGCTGTTTCTTCGCAGCCTACAAATTCGCCATTCGATTATTTGAATCTATGAATGCCTCGCGCTGCCGTTTTCATGTCCTGTTTTGATAGTAATCGGTGTAATTTTAATATCTCTGAACTAATACCCACCAAAAAGAAGCTCCATGCCCCCCAAAATTACCCCGCTCATCATCTGGCGGGAGGTAGACGCACGAAAATAATTTATAAACGCTCCTCGTGGACGGAAATTATGCTCTGTTTACAAAAAAACAAACGGTCTTACCGTAGTTTATTTGTGCAGCCAGAGGATTAGACGGCTTCATGGATGCCACGGAAACGAGAATGCCCTTTACCAGGATGAAGAGGCGATAGCCACAACTGCATCTGGCTTTTGTTCACGGGGACCCACTAGCCTTCGTTCATTTGTGCATTTCTTCTTTGTAATATGCATTTGCTGTTTGTTCCTGCCGCCCCCCGCTTTACCACAGATCCTGTACAACCGTGCCATGGTTCAGATGGGTCTATGTGCCTTCCGACTGGGTCAAATCCGCGAGGTCCACACCACTCTCTCCGACCTGACAGGCTCTAGTCGAATCCGCGAGCTACTCGCGCAGGGTCTCTATATGCAGCAGCGTTACGAGCGAACACCAGAGGAGGAAAAACGAGAGAAGGCTCTTCAGATGCCCTACCATATGCACATCAACACGGAATTGATTGAGACGGTGTATCTCATCTCTGCTATGCTCCAAGAGATGTCTGTCCTCGCTGGTTAGTCTGTCCATACCTACTGACCTGCTTATTAACGTAGCGTGCTATAAATTAGACCATGTGTGGATGCCGTCCGGTTATGCCTTTAAAGAACCCCCGGAAACCTCTTCTACCCTTAAGCATCCCAGGAGGTCGATATGCGTGTTCGTGTGCTCAGCAAGGCTTTCATGACGGCGCTGCGCATTCACGACAGAGCGACCCTTATCGGACCCCCAGAGACCCCCAAGGACCACGTGATTGCCGCCGCCAAGGCCATGCGAATGGGCAACTGGCGCAACTGCCTCAACTTCATCTTCAATCCCAAGATGGAGGCCAAGGTCAGTTTTTCCGTTCCATTGTTTTTAATGACGAAGAACTATGTTTACTTTGCAAGCATTTTTGGCGAGCATATGAGCTGGGAGATGTCGATAAGGCCTTGTGTGTGATGTGTGATTATTATTTTGCATGACCATCATGGAAAGGTCAACATTAAAATCGGATGCTGTCCTGGTCGTAGGAAATTTGAATGTGTGCAACACTAGACTTTTGTCATCTTTGCGTTATTTTCTGCCCACTGCTAAGCACTTTAGGCGTCTTCCTGGTGGCAAAGATCAGCTGGAATCCCACGTGGCTCCGTTGCCATGTAACAGTCCGGTTAATATCTGAATTGAGTCCAATTACCGCGATTGTTTCTTACTCTATGCGCATAACCATTTTAGATATGGGCTCTGTTCTGCAACGCCACTAGTGTGAAGGAGATGCTGATTGCTAAGATAAAAGTGGAGTGTCTTCGGTGTTACCTTTTCTCCTTCGCCTATGTTCACGAATCGATCAGCCTCTCTCGCCTTGCCGAACACTTTGATTTACCCAAGTCGCAGATCTATTCAATTATCAGCAAGATGATCATCAGCCAGGAACTCGCCGTAAGTGCTTGTGTTTTTGTACTGTACAAACCGATTGGTTGCGGGTATCCATGCGTGTGTATGGAAACTCCCGATTCATGTAGCATTCCCCTTTGCTGGCCTTTCCTGCGACCGCTTTTGTCTAACTCGGACTCCTTTCCTTGACAGGGTTCGCTTGAGGTGCCTGCAGACTTCTTGACGATGCACAAGGGGGAGCGCTCTCGGTTGCAGAATCTCGCCATCCAACTGTCTGAAAAAGTCAACAGCATTGTGGAAATGAACGAAAAACTTATTGAAAACCGCGGAGGCCTCATTTCTGGACCCAAGGGTGAGCACGGATTATTAATTGTTTTAGGGCTTGGTTTTAGTCCCAACCAACCCTTCGGAAACTCGTATTATATATGACAGGCCAACTTTGCAATGTTTGAAATGAATTTTCTGAAATGACACATAATTCACTTGCCCCAAATGATGTGAAATAATGGTTAATTTTGCGGGTTTGGTATTGAACGCCATTCAAAATAATCTGTTTCTTTCTTGCAGGCATGCAGTCATACCAAGGACGTAAGTTGGTCGGTCTTCCGCATAATAATTTGCGTATGTCGTTTTGCCTAACCCTTACCTTCGATATTACCTGAATGCTTGCAATTGTAAACAGGCCGTCATTTCTAGGTGAGTTGGCAGTAATCGTAGATTGCGCAGTTTTTGTCCGCGATACAATCCATCTGATTTTAAAATAGCTCTCTTCTACTTTTTGGTGTTCGACTTTTCGCACTGCGGCGACAATCATAATCTTTTACACTGTTCACATTGTATTTCCGAGATTTGTCCACACTCACGCCTAACCCCGTGAACCTCGAATTGCTTTCATCGGTAATCTGCGACTCGACACCCCAGCCTTTTTTTAAATCTCCACTGAAATCAAATAATAAAACACTAATGTTTTTTCACTCGATTACTTTGTAGCCCGTCGGCCAAGATTTGTACAGGCTCCGAAATTTATTTAGCTGACAGCGCGCAGTCCAGGTTCACAAGTTGCGTTATCAACTAAAAAACAGGCCACACTATTCTTCCTCTGGACGCCACCGACGTAAATCGCCCCACATCCTTCTCCCTCTTGTACTTGTGTGTTTTGGTTCAACAAAATAGAACGTCTTTCCCACATTTACTTAATTTTATGACAGGCTGTCTAGTGCACGGAATTTTAAAATTACTGATTCGCTAGTTGCCACTGTGATGGATCATTGTTCTGGTGTGGTTTTGGGAATAACTGGTCATCATCGGATTGCCCACCTACCAATCTTCATCTCATTACGTGCGATTAAGAAGTGGGAATCAAGAAACGCGTTGATTCGAGACCACTCGTTACGCCTATCGGAAAGGGTGCCTCTCGAAAAAGAACGGATGCTGCCGATCTAGACGGTAGTGCATAGTTACAGAATCCATTCCTAGTATGGAGACTACGAGGACCAAAAAGTTCAACATAAAACAATTATCAATGTAATAAAAATCTGGACAAATAATGAATGACCGAATTATGATACAGTATTGCCTACAGGTTGGCCTAGGAGATTTATATTTAGACAAACATCACTGGAGTGCATCTAATATACGATTGTATAAGAAATATCGGTGATTGATGGAGAGCATATGTAAGCCACTAGAACAACAGATTATTTACCATGGCCGACGGAGGATTAAAAAGTCAGCGAAAATAATTGGGGAACAATATAAAATAAGGGGAATTATACAGGCGTGGACAAAGGTTTTTAGACGGGTTGATATTCCTCCAAAACCTGTGAACTAAGAAACAGAGATGGCGGCATTTATCGAAGACTGTATCCACATGATCGCAAGATAATTGATAGTTGAAAATTCCGGCGAGGAATTTTGAACTCGGGGCGAAATCATGGTGTGCAATTACGGCGTGTCAGCATCTGCTCTCTGGGAGAAAAGAAATAGAGATGCATTTCTATTCGTTCACCAGAAGACTATTCTCACTCGATTACTGCGGTGATGGGCTGCCTGAGCTTCTGGGAATCCATTATTCGTCATAGATTCAGAGTTTCCTCGTATTTGATTAGTAAAACGCCATCAATGGATGAATCTTCAGACGTGGAATAGTTCAAAATGGAGTGAGAATTCCTACGACTTGTAACACACCACCGTCATTAGAAAAGGATGAAGAGCTGCGATTCCGGTTCGTACGTGTGGGTGTCGGTTAGAGGAATACTTGCGAGGCCGGGTTGTGAACATCCCTAAACACTATCTCACACAGTTGAGATAGAATGTGGACACGTTGACTAGTGGTGTAAGCCGAGCTGAAGTCTAAAAATACTTTCTTAACGGCTTTCACTCCCACATCAAGTAAGCAGTGGAGGCTGTGCTAGAGGGTGTCCACGTCGTCCAGAGTGAGTCTATTTGGTTTATAAGCAAATCGTAGTTTGTCATTCAATTTAGAGACTATTTGATTCTTCATCACCTTCAACCACACAGGTGGGCTGGCGATAAGTCAGTACTTAAAATGACCCGTGGAACCATTATTCGATTTTTAAATAGGTGTTATTGCCACCTATGGCCATTTAAAATGAAAGATTCAACATGAGGTATAGCGGAATGGTCAGTCAATTTAAGATACTGCTATCAATCAGGGCATTACGGTATTGGGGGCAAATTGGTAGATAAGATTGACGGGTTACCCGCAATCTATGTAGAATTTTCCAGAGGTAACCGGGTTTCGATATTCTGAACAGCTCATCTACCTAAATTTATTAAGCCGATGTACCTCAGCTGTGATCATTATCGAACTGGGTTTAATTTCTCGATACCTGCCATGACGGCATAGCCGTTCATTGCGTCGCATTAATTGTTTAAGAACTGGAGATGCATGGAACGGGGGTGAGGCGAAGTTCCGTAAGCGTATGGTGAGTGTCACACACAAATCGGAGATAGTTATTTAAATTGTGTATTTCCGTTGGTTGTTACAACCGCTTTAAGGTATGGGATAACGTGAATGGCTTTGGTTGTCCAGTCCATATATTTTCGGTAGACCAACGACGATACAGTAGTTAGACTGAGCTAGGGTCGCAATTAAATTAATTACATTCATACAGAAAATAATCAGACACGTGGACTATAACGCTTTAGAGCATATATTATCTTCAGATTGGTCCGTTTCGTGACGCACGTTATCGATATTGTAACGCTGGTTCAGTGAAAGACTGGAACCCCGAATAAATTGAAATTCGATGCCTGGATGAAAATTCATAGAAGGGCTGCACGTTGACAAGGATAACAAAGCCACGCGAGATCACCCAAACCACCAATAACTCCTTCCCGCACCCTATTAAAGAACTTTTAAAATCGGCCGCGGTATGTATTTTTATATACGGGGATATTTATTATCTTTATATATAGATATTAAAAACCAAATTGTCAGTCTATGAAATAGAGTGCTTGCATATTATATCAACACTGCGTATAACAAAAAAAGGTTAAAGCGGAGCGCCTTGCTTGTTTTGGTCTGCCTTAATTTACACCAAGCTTAATTTAAGGACATAGAGTATCCCATGGTAAGCTATGGAAATCGTTTTTTTGCACCTCATTAAGTCACTATATTTATGAGATAGGATTACGTTCCGCCATATTCTACCTTTTTTCACACTGTATATTGGTATGGGTAGTTAGATTTGTCACACCATCCAAGGCGAATCAGTCAAATCAGCTGCAGTACACCAGAGCCAGTATCGACGAATCAAATGTTTGTACATTATTATTAATTGAATATTTTAAATCGGCTTTCTTTGGTAGTATATTTATGTCAACATCCCAAGGGCTTGTGTTGAAGCTTGCCATACATAACTTGATAACGTTTGCTTGAATTTCAATTTTATTATAATGTTAAAAATCGGCCTTCCTGTTCGTTTACTCGTTAAATCCGTCCGAACCCTCAATTCCGGAGTTATTTTGCCCGGATAGCAACTTACATTCTTCTTTGAATGTATCCCTTACCGACTGTAATTTCTCATCGCAATCGTGAAAACACAATTGGGTATATTCTCTGAAATCATCAATCCTCATCATTGATGGTTTTGTTTTGACCTCTTAACGTGAGTGTGTGAAGCTGAAATCATTTAGACGCCGCAGCTGTATTTTTATTGTGAAGTATACTTTCTGTCGATGTTCAAATTAGTAAAGTCCCAACAGTACCAAATGAAATGAAGTTTAATTGCTATTAATTCCAATCATATTGACGCATTTTAGGCCGCGGTCAAGGCTATCGAGTTGGCCAGTGTAATCTACTGTACATTCGAAAACGACCGTGGTTCAATAATCGATTGTCAATACCCCGACGGTTACATCTCGGATGAACAGTTCAAACGGATCGCCCATGCAGCCATCCCTCGAGCTAATATGGCAAATCAACCAATAACCGTAGAGGAATTCGGTCATTATGTGATTGGTTTTCCACAGCACATAGAGGGTACACAGTACTCGCGAAATACGTTTCTCTTTAACCTATGTTTCGTCGTTCGTCCAAGTAGTCAGCAGTGCCACCAAAATGACCTGACAGGACAAACATTCTCTCTTGGAATCAAGGGTGTGTGCAGCGGTCTCAGACCAGCTATCCACGCCGCTTATGAGTTGACAGTGCGAAAAGCGAATCGATACCTGGCGTACATGGAAGTCCATTCTTCCGTGCTTTCGCAGGAAACGGTTAAAAGGCCTGCTGATGGAAGTCCGGATGGGGAAAGTGTGATTCACCGATTTTTGCGGCAGATGTGGACCGATCTTCGACAAAAAGGGCTTTGTGTAACCGGTGTCGGCGATGACCTGCCTCCACTCTATTTAATTGTGAGTTGAACGCTGTTTGCATTCCACGCTCGGGAATCGGTGTAACGAGTTCACCGTGTTTTTTGCTCTTAGATTACCCCTCGAATGGTCAACACCTCAATCTCCAACTGTTTTACTCCAAGTGAAGATGAACTCCCTACTCTAGAGATGCCCAAGACTTCAGACTTTCTGCCTCTCGGAGGCACTGATGTCTGGTCACGCGTTCCCTCCGCATTCAGTGATGTCAGTTCAGCCAACGCCATATCATCCATCACCAACGCCACAGTCTTTGTCCGCGTTCGGCCCCTCCTGACTTCCGCCAAAAACCGAGTTGCTTACGCGCTCGACGAGCGCGAGTCGTCGAGCTTTGGCGACTGCCGTGGAAGTCGTTTCTGGGAGACGCGGGATCTAGCGTCGAGTCGCCTCTTGCCGCTGGTAAATGGCGAACGAAGTGTCGCCGAATTAGCGCGCCTCGCCATGGTCGACGTCAATATCACACGCCTCTGTATGGCCCAGTTGTCGGCTTTGAGTGTCGTGCGCGTGGTCAGTTCACCCATATTCGCTCACCCGACCAGCTGCACCAGCGAGGCAGGCACGGCCGAGTTGTTCTCGGTGCCCGGCTACATGGGACTTCCGCGGATGCTCTCGCTTCCAACGGATGGGGTACTGCGCCAGGCCTGTTTCGAGTCTGTGGTAAGTGTCTTTCCATCACAGTGTTCGAGGCGACGATGATAATATAGTTGGCATCCTCACTGTTCCTGATTGATCCTGGTTTCGTCTCCCAGATCAGGCCACCACGGGTGTCACTGGTTGCGCCACCCTAAAATATACAGGTTAACACTAATGAGTCCGATCTTCTAGTATGAGATAGACGCACCGGTTTTATCTGTTTATTTGACCCTGGGTTCCACTCTCAGGTCAAACCACCAAAAAATAAGCCGGGTTTAGCGGCGTGTGTCTGTAACCCAGAGACTTGAGACTGTCAGCCGGCGGTGACCGAATTAGACCAACCAGAGTTCAACGTGCGCCCTTATGTTATTGGTTTAGTGTTGGGTGTTGTTAAGTCGGCCACTGCAACCTCCTCTTCGGATGCCACCTGTAAAATATTCCCAAGAAACGTCAAGGAAATTTCATCCAAGAAGTCGATAAGTCCTCTAGCAATTCATGGAAGCATAAACGGGGTATTCAAACTGATTTGTGGGATGTGTCGCGGGTTTGGACCTTTCTTAAACGTGAATAGAACGTTTTATCTATTTGTGTAGCCGTCAGGGAGATAAGCATTAACTATTTTCAATTAATTTAAGTTTTGGTCGTCGCGATTCCAAGAGAACGATTAGTTGGCATTGTAATTGTTTAAAATAGATTTCTCTTTTAATTTGATGTTGGCAAGTTTCGAAGATTGTCTTATTTCCTTTATTGCTTTATGCTTAGGAATACAGATTGCTATTCATGATTGAGTGAGATTGGGCCGAATGCTTATATTTGTTATATTTTAGCTGACCCCGTCAACAAAAAACAACCTTCACAAATTTTCCAAGGAAGAGCTCATCTTTACAATCCTGAAAGTGTACTCCAAGGTCTGTGCATCTCCATACCTAAACCTCTCCTTCCTGCTCGCCTCCACTCAGTCCTTCGCAGACGTCATTGTTCCGCCAGCAGCAGTGACGCACATTGCCCCAAACTCCGCTGCCCCTCAAACCACACCACCCTCACCTCTACCCTCCATCGATCTGCTCCACCTGGTCCAGTTCGGTGAGGTCAACAACCTCATTCATCGGCTGCATTGCTTCCCGATTAGCGAGGCCCCGTCTTGCGTCGGAGACGAGTCCAGTCTGACGGAGCGTCTTTGGAGGGACATGCGAAGCAGTCTCATGGACGGCGTGCAGTCAGCGGATGACCTTGTCTTTATTGCGTCATCCAAGGCCGTCGGTGAGGCAAGCCGAGTGTCAGGAGCTTGTCCAAGAGCCTGGAACCCCAAACGTTTCTCCAATTTGCCAGACGCTGTGGTGGCCTTCACGTCGCGATTACTGGTAGAGGAAACGAGGGGGACGTTAGATCTCTCTGCAAGTGACACAAATGGCTTTGATTCGCATGTTCAGAACGAATTGCCCGTTGGTTTAGAGGCGTATAACGGGGCGTCGCAACGATCAGTAGGCGCCGGAGAACACGAAACTGCTCTACAAACACTCACGCGCCTCAGAAAGGACAACTTATATACATTGTGGCACTAGCGATTTTATTTGGCTGACTGTTTTATTTTGTAACAATGTATTCTTATTTTGGCAACCATTGTTCAGTCTTGGGTTATTGGACGGATAAAAAGTAAACGCGTTGGGGGGGGGATGTATCCTTCCGAGAATGACAATTCTTTCGTAAACAAGCGTTCGATACCGCAAACTCCGCTTCCAACTATCTGGGCTATACTATTCTTCTGAACCGCCAAACGAATAATGAACTGAAACTGCGTGCAGACAGCGCCACGTAGACCAGTGCGACCCTGGCGGACCTAAGTGAGATAAGTCTGAACAAAGGGTTTTATATTGTCTAGTTTACTTCTAGTCTCCTGAACCGGCGAACTAAGAAGCAAAGGAGGCGGCATATACCGACATCCACATGATCACTCCAAGCATTTGTTCTCAGGAAGACGTAATGGAGATGCATTTTGATATTTTCAGCAGAAGACCACTCAATTATGGCCTGCCCGCGCTTTTTTGGATTTATAAGCAAACTGGAGCGAGTCATCAGCTATTTTAAGCGTGGCCTCCAATTTAGAGAGGAGTTTCTCAATAAATTTCGACCACGTGGATGATTTTGCGATACGTCTTGTAGAGGACTTCCCGATTTCTAAGACCACATTTGTTCGGCGACATTATCAACTATGACAGAAAGAACAAGGCGTATGATTACTAAACAGACGTGTATCAGACGTATCTCTGAAAAGATTATGTGGGGGAAAATATACAAGATTAGGGGTGTGGCATGTTTAAAAATAGCTACCATTAAGATATCCAACGTGTTGGATCGCGGAATGGTCAGTGGATTTGAAGATTAAACCATCATTAAGAGCATCAACCTTGACGGGGCCACTTGGTAGATATGGGCGAAGGGTTCCCGATGATTCATGTAGATTTTCTAGACGTCACCGGGATTCGATGTTCTGAACGCTCATCCACACAAATACACAATTATATACTGATCGCTATAACCGATCAAGATGGAGGTTGTGATATTATCGGCGCGCGCGTTATGATGGTGGGTCGAAAAACCAAATTCGGGAATAAAAATGGCATAAGTGAAAAATTACTTGAGACAAAAAGTGGTCAAATCGGTAGGATGAGAACTTTGAATGAACGATCAAGTTATGCTTCTCGGTTAAATTGGATAATTCCAATTGTCTATATTCCTCGAGGTTTGTCGTGATTCGCAGTTCGACGATAACTTAACCCACTGAACCCTTTTAAGACAAACGCGTCAAAGTATAGTCAAGATAGTTTTCTTGATTTAATAATTCAAACCCATGACTTTAAGTCGGCGATGGTGCGTTCGTGGGTTTAATTCGGTTCGTGTTCGTTAAAATAAAAAGGGGCGTTTAAGGTCACTACATGGCTCCCCCTTAGACTCTTCGTCGTCAGGGGAAGAGATTCAATAAGGATGGCTGGTGGGGTTGCAGGTTAACAGACGGTAAATTAACGGGCAAAGTTTGCTAGATGCGGGGGTGTGCGGCTGATGCGACCGCTTCGTGTACTGGAGGTCGTCAGTGCGTCAGGCGGCTCCGGACTGATTCGGGCAGGGTCAACAGAAGATGACACAATAGAGTTTCCTGGGGGAATCGCGTCGTTCGGTTGGCCAGTCAGTTCGGGCGGATTGCGAATTGGAAAAGCATTGAAAAAGGGTTCCTCGACGAAGGCACTCTTGAGTCGATCAATTGAAACCGTTTCATGGCGTCCATTTATGGATATTTTAAACGTTTTATCTGAACGGGAAAGTACCGGATAAGGACTATCATGTGGTTGTTCAAGAGGACGACGGACTCGATCACAACGGAGAAAAACGTGGGTGCTCTTCTGCAGTTGTGGGTGGACCTGGGAGCCTGACTTCTGGGGTCTGGTTTCTTTAGGCCAAACGCTCCAACCAAAACTGCGTAACCTCTGAAGGACATCGGAGAGAAACAGGGACGGCTCAGCTGCTCTTGGGTTAACAAACTCACCCGGTAAGCGGAGAGTTGCACCGTGGACCAATTCCGCCGGACAGGAGTCGACGTCGGGTTTAAAGGTCGCACAAATGCCAAGCAGGACGAGAGGCAAATTGTCTACCCAATGTTCTCGGTCAACCTGAGCCACGAGGGAGGACTTCAGTGTTCAATGGAGGCGCTCAACCATCCCATTGGCCGCGGGATGGTAAGAAGTTGTGCGGATTCGCTTGCATCCAAGAAATTGGCACATCGTTTGGAAAAACGTTGATTCGAATTGTGCTCCTCGGTCGGTTGTCAAACGACGCGGAGATCCGAAGCGCGCCACCCAGTAATGCAGGAAAGCGAGAACGACCGTTTCTGCGCCGATGTCCGCTAGCGGTATAACTTCGCAACAGCGGGTGCGGCGATCTACACAAGTCAGCAAGTAGCGGAAACCCCTGGACGAAGGCAACGGGCCGACTAAATCCACATTAACGTGGCTAAACCGTGCGTCGGGTGCGTCGAACGTGCCGATCGGTGCCTTGGTGTGACGATTGACTTTTACTTGCTGACACTGAAGGCATGCCCGTGTCCACAGGCGGACGTCCCTTTGCAATCCCTTCAGCGAAAACATTTCAGCCACTAGTCGGGTGGTTGCGCGAATACAAGGGTGCGAGAGACCATGAACCATTTCGAAAACTTGGCGCCGCATGCATTGACGAACTAGCGGGCGAGGGGAAGCGTTGGTGTTGTCGCAGAGCAGAGAATGCTGAGACAGCGGGAGAGTTAGCTTTATAAGGGCTGTGTCGTCGGGCCCAATCCGAATACCCTCGTGTTGCTGGGCGTCAGATATCTCCTCGTAGTCGATACCATTAGCGAGCTGCAGACTGTTCAACTCGATGCGCGAAAGGGCGTCGGCAACCTCATTATCTGCGCCGCGGATATGACGGAATTCCGGGTCGAACTGGGAGAGGAAATCGAGTTGTCGGATCTCGCGTTCGTTGTAGTGAGAAGAGTAGGAGGCCATGGCATGAATCAACGGCTTGTGGTCCGTGAAAATTGGAATGCGGTCACCTTCCGCAAAATTGCGGAAATGCTTTAGGCTTAGGTAAGCCGCCAATAATTCACGACCGAAGGTGCTGTATCGGCGTTCTGTTGGTGATAAAGACTTCGAAAAAAACGCTAGTGGTTGGCGCCGATGCTCGTCCTCTTGGTTTAGTACAGCGCCGACTGCAGTGTTCGAAGCATCCACCATCAAAGATAGTTGGGCATCAGGGCGCGGATGAACCAATAAGGTCGCGGCAGCGAGACTAGCCTTCAACTTCTGGAAGGCTGCACTCTGTTCTGGTGACAGTTTAACCTGACCGTTTCCGCTAGAGGTCAGAGGGGTTAACGGCGAGGCCATCTCGGCAAAATCGGCGATGAGACGTCGGTGAAAATTCAGCATCCCGAGGAATTGTCGAAGCTGACGCTTTGTACTGGGTTCCGGGTAGTCAGCAACCGCTGTTACCTTCGCGTACAGTGGTCGAACCCCCAGATCATTTACCAAGTGACCCAGGAAACTTACTTCGGTTCGGCCAAAATGGCATTTCTCGGGATTCACCACGAGCCCGTGTTCATCCAGGCGCCGAAGGACCACTTCCAAATGTTGCAGGTGTTCTACTTCGTCTTTGCTGGCGATTAGAATGTCATCGATATAAGCACAACAGAAGTCGAAACCGCGAAGAATTGAGTCGATGAAGCGTTGAAATTTTTGGGAAGCGTTTCTGAGCCCAAACGGCATCCGTAAGAATTCGAATGATCCAAAGGGAGTGGTGATTGCCGTTTTCGGAATGTCCTCAGGGGCGATCGGTATCTGGTGGTACGCCCGGACCAGATATATTGTGGAGAAAATCTTCTTTCCATGTAGGAACGAGACACAGTCGTGAATGTGCGGCAGAGGATAGCGGTCAGGAACTGTAACTGCGTTCAGGGCTCGATAGTCGCCACAAGGAAGCCAATCCCCGGGCGTGGTCTTCTTAACAATGTGGAGCGGGGATGACCACTTGCTGTCGGACGGGCGTGCGATTCCAAGCTCCATCATTCATTCGAATTCCCTTTGTGCTATGTGTCTCTTTGCTGGGTCGAGACGGCGGTAACGCTGAAATGTGGCAGGGCCGGTGGTCTTTATATGGTGTACTATGTCGTGTGGTGGCTTCTGTCGTGCTCGGTTCAAGTTTTGTAGATCAGGAAATTGATAGAGAAGGGCCTTGTAGGGAGAGGGGATAGGAATGTGGGTGAGGTGGCGGATCGAGGTCATTGCTGTGTATCCAGAAACGACCGCTGCCGTCGATTCGTCAACGAGTTTCTTTCGTCGGACGCTGACAGATAGGTCAAACGTGAAAAGGAAGTTTGCACCTAAGATCGCATGAGGGACATCAGCCACGATGAATGTGAACGGGAAAATGCGCCCCAGCCCGAGGTCGAGACGAATCGCACGCTGGCCATACGTTTTGATGTTACTTCGATTGGCAGACTGGAGGACGAAATCTGTGTCAAGGTGTAAACGGTCCGACATAGAGGGCGGAATTACGCTCACGTCAGCGCCGGAGTCCACCATGAAACGGCGACCACGTTCGACGTCCTTCACAAACAGAATGCGGCTGGGTGTATACTTGCCAGGCGGAGTGAAAGCCGCACTCACTGGCTGGCCTCTCCGTTTCCCCGACCAAGTACATGGAGAACGGCAGCTTCTTGCTTTGGGCCCGAACAACTGATGATACTAACAGAGCGTGTCGTCTTGCTTGCTTGTGTTAACGGCCATCGGTGGCCTCCGTTGACGCTGCGAGCGATCCTTGTTCTCCAGTTAGTTACGCATTTGGTGCCTCAAGTCACGCAACTCTTTAACCTCGTCGTTAGTGAGAGCCTGTGGGGGTCTTGTCACAGCGGCGACTGATGGATGACCAGGGTGTGCGGCGAAAATGCGGTCGGCGTACTTGCCTAACTCGACCAGCGGCAACGTGGGTGGGAGGGTAGCCAAAGAAGCTCTGGCGACTGGGGGCAACTTTTGGGTGAACAGGTGCCGAATGATACATTCGCTGACGTCTTGCTTCACCGATAAGGCTTCCAGACGCTGCAGCAGTTGCGACAGTCTTTCATCACCCAATTCCTCTTCATTAAACACAGCGTTGTAGCGCTGTGTCCTTGTTGTCGCAGACTGCCGAATAAGAGCTGTCTTAAGCACGGTGTACGGGCTCTCTGCCGGTGGTGCAACGATAATGTGGCGTAAACGGGCAACTAGATTCTCCGTCAGTGACGCCACGACGTGATGAAACTTGGTTTTCTCGGCGACAATTCCTTTCGCCGCAAACTGGGATTCACCCGACCGAAAGAAATGCCTCTATATCGCTCTTCCACGGAGGTGGAATTTTAATAGAGACAGCAAATACGTCGGGACACTGCTCAATGGGGGCGCTCATCAGAAGATAATCCTGGCATGCTCGCCAATGTCGTGATTCTCAGTTCGACGATAACTTAACCCACTTAACCCTTTTAAGACAAACGCGTCAAAGTATAGTCAAGATAGTTTTCTTGATTTAATAATACAAAGCCATGACGTTAAGTCGACGATGGTGCGTTCGTGGGTTTAATTCGGTTCGTGTTCGTTAAAACAAAAAAAGGGCGTTTAAGGTCACTACAGGTTATCAAAAAGAGCGTTACGACATCAAAGGATGTATCGGCCCCTTTCTCCGAACATTGCAATATTTCCTTCTTTCGGGCACTACTGGAAGAAGACAGGCATGCTGGAAATACAAGAGAGAATATATTTTTCTATGTGGTTTATTCATCTAGGCTTTGGTTCTTAATTTTAAATCCGTGTTTCGTACTATTATTCGAATTTATTTTCTAATTGACACTTCGTAATAAGATTTTATTATTTTAATTTGCTGTATTTTCGCAGTTCATTTACTCCTGGTCTGAGTAATATTACCGTTCAGAAAAACACAAACTGGTATTCCTTGGGTACAACGGTCAACCAATGAGAAGGACAGATCGCTGCCAATTATAATGCGACAGTCTCGACCAACAAAAAGTCGACGTATAATAATAAAGTGTTTTCTTTGGAAGAGTCGCCTTAACACCTACTGGTATGCGATAAGTTCAGAAGATTCACCAGCTCATGTGCGTATATTACTTAAAAACAATGTTTGAAACATCCCACAGTTTTCATCTCATGGTTTTAAAATGTAGTAACTGAAGAGAAGCGTATTCTAATTACTTCATTCATGGTGTTGAATTTTTATTCGCATTATCAACACGATACTCTCCGTATATATGTTAAATCGTATACGTTTTTTTATTAATAATATTTTTCCCTGGCTTGCAATGCCTGTCATTGCTATTTTCAGTAAAATAATAACTCTCCACCTTTACATTTCAATATTTTTCACCTGGTTAATGCAACTAACTCCAGGACTCTTGGATTACAGAAATCCGTTATTAGTACGTTTTTTTAAGGTGTTGAACTTTCGTCAGGGCAACCCCTCCATTATAGTTATCCGCTTTCACTAGTCAATTTACCAACCTGCTACAATCCCGGTTGTCTCCTTTCCTTGCAATTATCTCCCATTCAATATTCTTTTGTATGATATTCGAGTTCCGAGACGCTCCGATTCAATTTTCATTTTATGACTAAAAGATAAATAGTACATTTTAACGAGACTCCTGTAAGTTTATCATTTTGTTGATTCGATTTTCTTCCATTTTACTACCCTACGTTCACTGCCTTGCTAGAATTCGATAACTCCCGATTTGCTCCCTATTAGTGTCTGCTCTTCTGAATTACTGCCTAGGTTTTATTAGCACTGTCCTTCTGTTGACCACTGCAATGTGCCCCGCGACTGTTTGTATCCTTACCGCGCTACTTTCGGTAATGGCAACGTCCTATTCTGGGATTCTCTTGGCCCCATTTAAGAGGTTTCTTCGAAACCAAGAATTCAATTTGATGTGTATATGTTTTCATGTGTTTATCACTCATACTTCTCTTGTTGTTTTTAGTAAGAAAATGCATCTAACCACCTGAGTCGTTCACCGGAGATGGCTTCACTATATTTCTCCACACTTACAATCTTCTCTCTGTTGTCATCTGCATTCACGGTATTCGCCAACAACAGCCCGAGTAATGACACTGGTACGTTAAAATTTCTTGAATGTCTTCACTCGTTTTACATCTATGTTGTTTTTAATTGTCCTAAATCGGCCCGACCACGAATGCCTAATTTATCGGTCACTCGGGGGTCACTTGCTCCACAAATTGATGACATCAGTCCTTGAAACAACGAACGAATTCATTTTGCAGCTCTCAATTATGTCGGATCGCTGACTGTGCCCCATTCTATTATGTGTCTGTCCGCATCATTTCGCACCGTGCACACTGTAACGAATTCTCGAACGTTTTTACCGGTTGCGTGCCCAATTGCTAAGGCTCTCTTTCAAGTTGAAGTTAAAAAAACGAATTGATTCCTATTTCAAAGACAACGCGCGTTTATACGACCCACTTCCCGTGCCTATACTCTTACATAGCTGCCACCTGCGGTAGCATTTAGTCAGTAAAAGGCGTACTTTCTTTTTTTCGTTTATTTATTGGGTAAATAGGTCTCGCGAGTCTATAAACTAATTTGGCTTGTTGTTTCATTATTTGTTTTTTAAATTCGTTTCGACGCGTTCGTAATGGTTTGAAAGGATTTCTAAATGGTTCGCAGATCCTTTGCACAATCGCTTTCTATGTGTTCTGTGGTGGTAGTCTGGTGACCCAACTGGGTAAATCGATGTGTGCTCCTCGGTTTAATCGTCACATGTTCGGCTACCTCTTCCTGGAGGTTGAAGTGGTCCTATGGTGAACGGTCAGCATCCTCGCTTTGTTGATGAGGGAGCTGGGTTCGACCCCGAGGTCAAGTGATCATGGGTGGGACGGGGATGCTGTCGAGTGCTGTTTGAAGATAAGCCACAATGATGTATCGATCAGCATCCTCGCTTTGTTGATGGGGGAGCTGGGTTCGACCCCGAGGTCAGGTGATCACGGGTGGGACTGGTGGCGCCCCCCCACCTTTAAATATATCCTCTGGGATGTTCTCGGCAAACCCCCATGAAGCCGGTTTATCCGCTAGTAGGAGATGGCCGCACAAATTTAAATTTCATTTTTTTGATTGATGTTGTAGCGGTCAGCATCCCCACTCGATTGGGGGGAGACCTGGGGGGCTTAAAGATTTGCTGTGAATCTTCATGGAAACACCCATGATACTGGTTTGTCCCCTAGCAGGAGATCGCTGCAGTAATTTTATTTTGACTGGTGGATGAGCCGGCTTCATGGATGTCGCGGTTAATTTCATTTGCATGAATAGTCTCGGTACATTGGCGACTTTCCCACCGCCATTCCATGACATAATTAGTAGCGAAAGCAAATGTGACCTATGTTTGGTAAATTTTAATTTTCGTCCCTATTAAACAACGTGACCTCGAATGATTGCATCAATGTTTTATGGCCTCATGGAATCTTCTGTGCCTATTGATGTCATTAATCCGGCGTAGCCTCTCTGGCAGAATGCTCGACGTAGGCATTGACGGTTTCTTGGAATATTTTGGCGGCACTATACATGACACACGATGAATCCCATTTGGTATACTTGCACAATCACTTTAATTACAAGGTTATAATTGGCGAATGATCACTAAAACAATTGATAAAGTATGCCAACAACTAAGAACGACAGACCTTGTTTTTACACAAACGAACCGGCGGCAATTAGGTTTGGGCGGTATCTCCGTTCCTTTTATCGGCATTTATCAACCCTGTTCACCATCCGCCTATATTCGTATTATTGCTCTTGTTAAACTTTAACCAATAGCGTGGGTATGCTGGACCCTCCACCATAGAGTCACCAACCCAACTCTGTGGGCCACCATATTTGTTCGGTTCCCAGGTTAGGCCGCCAAAAATAAGCCTTTGATCGGGGTCTGTCGGGTAATGGCGGAAACCAGCTGCTGCATCTTGCCCACTTAGCCAGCCCGTGTTCAACCTGTGGCCCCTAGAATAGTCAAGTGTTTGATGATGATGATGATGATGATGCAGCAAAGGCCACTTCCACCAGTTCGACTGGCAACGCCACGAACTGTAAACTATTCCCAAGAATCGTCGTGGAAACTCCAGTGAAGCCGGCTTCCCCTTAAGAGCGAGAATGC
This sequence comes from Proteocephalus fallax, assembly GCA_028672205.1. NCBI lineage: Eukaryota > Metazoa > Platyhelminthes > Cestoda > Proteocephalidea > Proteocephalidae > Proteocephalus > Proteocephalus fallax. Next base: position 1,171,819 of record JAPUBX010004013.1, on the reverse strand, counting down.
TTCAGGAAAAGCACCAAGATTCTGCAGCTCCTTATAATTGTTCTCTGTTGTGCGCTGCCGTTTTCGGTGTGATCCCAAACCCTTTTTTTAAAATAGCCACTCGCATAAATATTTTACACGAGACAGAGGACGCTTTGTAGTTAGACGGCACCTAGCCTATCAGCTGGTTGACTTTAGATTCTAAGGACATCGGTGCCAATCGTGTAGACTAATACCGACAACCATACATTCTTTCTTCCGCACCCCCACGTCCTCTCTTCAAGTAATCCTTAACACCTTTGAACCAACAAATTGTCGTCTTCGTCCGAGCCAACCGCCCTCTCTGTGCCTTCCAGTTATGCATTGAGGGAAACTGTTTCACCCTCGTTTGTTGTTTTATGTCGCGCAGTCCCCCAAGTCCTCCCACTGGGTCCGGGGTTGTCGTGCTCTAGAAGGGCAGAGAGAGAATGTCTATCATTATTTGAAAGGCGCTGGAGAGGCAGCCACTCCCGGTCTCTGCAAAAAATGCCGGTCGCCCACACCAGTTACGCCTAATTGCATCATTCCATCATGTGATTGCATTTTTTGTGCACAAACATACACGCCACCGTCGCAAAAAGGGATTGGCCAAAAAACAGCACTCAATGAATCCACTTATATTAAATCCAGTGGACTTGGGGTTAACAGATAATGAAGTAACAAGGTGTTGTTGACCATATGTTGTCTGGATTCCTGGAAAAATTCTGCGAGACTGTACTTTTCCCGATGTCTAAGATTTCACGGCGCTTCCGTGATCAGGTGGCACCAAACTTCGCTCGCTGGCGTAAAAGGCCATTGCTGAGCGGTTCTTGGGTCTTTGCATTGTTCAGTTATTGCCGATTAACGGTTGCTCTTCGGTCGTATCATCAGACAGGGTTTCGGGTGTTTATGGGTTTTCGCGCGTGGGGGGAGGCAGGCGGCGATTAGGAAAACCGGTTGCCGCATCGTCAATTTAAAATCGAGTCTTTCACGTCAGCGGTTTTTCGGCACTGTCTATCGCAGCTGAAATCGCTAGCTCACCCGCGCCCCGTAAATCACAGAGCTTTGCTTTAGCACTTTGAATCCACCATTCGTTTTACAATAAATTCCCATTATGCTATTAACAATGGTTTAAATGTGCAGAACTTTAAGGTACTTCTTTAATTTAATTATATTAGGTTTCGGAACATCAGTTTTTTTCTTCTGAAATCGTCTTCATAGCTGCGAATAATGGTATTATCTCCGCAGGCATCATGAGTGCGTATAAAACCCCCATCTAAGGGTCTCTATGCGGCTTGAGAATGAGAAGCGGTGGTTTAGCAGTCAGCATTTTCGCTCTGTTGATGAGGGACCTGGGTTCGACTCCCAGGCCACCGCGGGTGGAATCGGGGACCCTGTCGCCTGTTAAAACATGCCCCAGAATCTCCATGACCGGTTTTCCGCTAGTAGGAGATAGAGGATGAGTCGGCTTTATGGGTGTCGCTGTTATTGACGTTTGCAAGAAGAGCATTGGTCCACGGCTGACGCCCCCATCACCACTGTCCGGCTTTTGATCACCGCGAGGGAGGGAGGGAGTGGGGGTGACGTTAGCGCAACCACTTGCAGCGTCCTACACGACAGCAGACGTCCGTCCGTGCGGCAGAAGAGAACCGCCTTTTCCGGGCCGTTTAATCTTGGATTAGATCTCCCCCGCCGCGCCCAGTCTGCTGTCGCGATGTGCCTTCACTTGCTGTGGGTGGGTGGAGGGGGGGGTGTGCGTGAGACGCACCGAAAATTTACGATCTCGGCCACTACTTCCCGCACCTGATTTGGCTCGCCCGGCAAGTGGTTTACGACCGGTGGGTGTCTGCTGCTGTCGCGTGCAGCCGGCAATTCGGGGCTACTGGAGAGAACTGAGGAGTGCCCGGTGCAGACAAAGGAGCGGCCTGACAGACTCCGCGATCCACGAAGGCGTCGATGCAAAAAAAACAAGTTCATAATAATTTAAGGTTTGTGATTTGGCTAGCGTATAATATTTTGAACATCACAAGACCATGCTTCAGTTCCCAAATTCCAGATTGAAGGTGTGTCAGTTACAGCTGAACCCTGTGGATTTCTTCATGCGATCACTGCTGGTTCCACCTTAGTCGGTTGCTAGGGCGTCCATTCTAGTTCCACCATCGATTGGCTGGTCACTACTTTCAATGATCGTTTCACGTCAAAAAAGTGCACGGTTATCCTCTCTCGCTCCCTCGCTCGGAGATGCCAGGCACATTCTAAATATCACAGCAGCTGTTTTTCGTGCATTCGTAAATTTCCTTTTCTGGGGTGGTACGTGCGTGTGTGTGTGTGTGTGTGTGTGGGTGCCAATGCGAGCTCGAATGTGTCCGTGCGTGGTGGTTGTGCTGGTTATTCTGTTTGGCACCCTTCTTAGACAAATCGTCCATCTGCTGATTCCTCGTTAGCTTGTGGTTTCCTTCACTTTTAGTTAGTTCGAATAAGGGGCCGGTGCCGGTTCTCGTCCAATCACCGGTGCTAAGCTGCTTCGTCGGGTCGGGTCGGGTTAGTGCCTGCGTGGGTGGTGACCGGCGGGGAGGAGGAGGAGGATACCCGGTGTTGCTGGGGAGGGCGCCACCTGTACCAGATTCCCAAGATTCTTCATTCAAATTTCATTCACGAGGCAGTCGGCTCACCCCAGAGTAGGTGGAGATAGCCGCGCACATTTGATTGGGGTTTGACGGTGATTGGACAGTAATTCGCACTTTTTTCCTGCCACTGCAACGCGCCTTTGTTGATTACATGTAACCGCTCTGTCAAAGACGTATCAACGAACGCCTCGGAGGCTTATCCGCACACATACTCCATTAGCGCAGTTATCTTCAGCCTCTAATCGCCCATGGGAACGATCGGGGGGTGGAATGCGTGCCATTTGGACCATCTATTATGCTTTGTTCACCGAACTCCATTCAAATCCCTTATATCGCGACATCCATGATGGTGGCCCGAAGGTGTTGTGGTTTTCACCCCGACTCCTTACACAAACGGTAACCAAGGACATCGCCAATACAGACGGTTGAGCTTACTGACAACGTGGATTTGCAAATGAATGTTGTTCGTTCAGTGTTGACGTTCGCCCTCACCCAATTTCTTTCAAGTGGTCTTCGTCTATCACCGCGGTCACGTTAACCACGACCACCAATCCTCTTTCCTGAAGACCTTCCACATGCCAGGTGTTGCGTCAGACATACCAGCGTCAGCTTCGTTGTTTGTCTGTCTGTGTGTGTTTGTGTGGTGGGGATGCGTGCTGCTGCGGGCGTTCATTCCGCCGTCGAAACACGCCGGCATCCTCCTCTTCCTCCGCCTGCTTCCCACGCACTTGTGTGTGTGTGTGTGTCTGTTCAGGCGCATTGGCCTTGCAGGTTTTTGTATGTTTAGGGGAGGGGGTGGGCGAGCCTGATGGGTGTGTGTGTGTGTGCCGTCCAGAGGGCACTAGGAATGCAGCGGGTAACAACTTTTAGGACCGCTATTGCCGTATCCTCCTCCTCCTCATCCGTGGCTAAAGTACGTCTTGTTCGTGTGCCTCCCGGTCTCTCTCTCTCCCGGGCACACCGTTCACGCTGGGGCCCTACCACTGTCCGCCACCTTTCCCACGGCAGCGACGTACAATTCGTAATTACGGGGTCGAGTAGATAAAAAGCCCCCAATTCCGTCCCCAGGAGTTGTGGGGCAGTTGTTTTTTCGGGGATCAAAGCTCCGCCGGCGTAACGAGCCACAATCCTACCCGCCCGACTTGAAGTCGCCTTCCTCGGAATTGGCATGACCACGTGGGGTGGCGCGTTCCACTGCGTCGCGTGAATGAGACCGGCCCCACGAGGTGTCATTGTTTCCGTGTGTGTGTGTGTATATATTCACACCCTCGGCAGCTGAGCGAAGAATTATGTGGATGGGTGTGTGTATCCTGTGTAGCCCCGCCTTTTTCGGTTAGTCCATCTCCGTCTGGTGTTATTTGCAGCTTATGGGCTGCACATTTCGTGAAGAGGAGATGCAGAGAAGCCACACCGGGGTGCAGTTGGCGTGTCTTCAAGACCGAAATTGACCCCCAATGGTGGCTTCTCTTCCTCTTCTGTGTTCGCGGTGTTTTTTCCGCCACCTTCAGGTTACTGATTTAGATTGATATTATTTCCTCTTTTAGATACTTCGAAGTCCAAGCGATCATTGTCAGCACCATTGGCTGCCTCGGGAACGGTGGGCGCATCTCCAATCGATTGGCGGATGTCGCTGGGCCATTCAAATTCCAATCAAACAAACTTCGGTCTCCATTCATCCAAGCACGAAGGCATCACTCCACACGATAAAGGTGATTGTTTGATGCATTGAGTCGCTTACATGTACCAATTTGGGGTGGATTTGTAAACTGGGGATGTTGTTATTGTCTGCTCTGGGCGTTTTTCTCGTCCATCGTTGAGCACCATCCGTGTCGTTTGTGCCCTTCAAACCCCACACCCACGTGACGGGTTCCCACCAATTCTCCAAATCTTGCCTTAGCGACCATCTCCGGCTAGAGAATGGGCCACATTCGTTGGTGTTTCCTGTTTTTCTTCCTGTCCTTGGGAATATTGTAGTCGTCGTCGTCGTCGGCGGCGTCTCCAATTACCTCGAAGAGTAGATGAAAGAGGACGCTGCATCATTCAGCACAGAGGGAGGACGTGTATCTCTGCTGGTTAAGTTCCAAATGATGCAGGCGGTTTCCGCCGACCGAGAGCCTTCCATTGGCTGGATTACAGGCGCACACGCCTCTATGCCCAATCCGCGGGAAGCATCAGTCGACACGACTCACTCTTGCGATTTCATCCATTCCTGTTCTAGGGGGATCGAGTCGGGTGATGCATTAGAGCGCGTCTTTGTGCATCGAAGCTGTACATGTTTTGTAGTTTGGAAGGGCCATTGTATTCCGTGGAATTTCTAGTAAATTTTAGGCGATTTAATGCTCAAAGTGCTCTGTATCTATATCAAAACTCCGGACTCTACTTTTAAAACCAAAACATGAGAAGCCAACTCTCAGTATACCGTTCCCACGCTGTTTTTGCCCTGGACTGTGATGTTGGGCTTTTTAAATAATTGCATTTTCCAGCCCATTGTCTATGTACTCAATCCACGACACCATTATTCATCGCAATTTCGCTGCACCCGTCAATCCCATCTATTCTAGACCGTCTTCGGCTCCTGCGATGCCTATACCGTTTAATTTCAACGACAGCATATCGTAATGCGATCATACACAATTGGACCCTATTTTTCGTTTCACCAGACGCGGGAAGCTGGTTCACACGCAGAGACCGTTTTTAGTATTCAAACTATTTAATGCTGACCTTGATAGCTCCCAGTATTGCTTTCGAAACTCTGCGGGCTCAAGGTGGAACACCACAGGGTGTGAAAATCCAGCCCCTCAGCATCCGCACCCGATAGGTTCGACTTTTTCTGTCATTCGCGAAACTGGTCCTTGTTTACACCAATCTCCTCGTCACTCAAAGGCGGGCCGGGGGGGCTCTGTTTTTGTAGTGTGTAGTACAGGCTGCGTCATTTCTGTCTTTGCGGGGCGCACGCGCGCGCGCCAGCACACGCCCTCTCCCGATTGGCCGCTTCGCACCACGCGTGGTCCTTTATTGTAGGCGCCTCTTTCGACTTTTTGTGTATGCGGCTCTGCATGCCAAGTCTAGTATTAGTTGTTTTTTTTTCTCCCTCCGCGAACTTCTCGACCGCCCCGGCCACACCAGTTGTCAAAAATGTTCTCCTGTAAATGTAAATGTTAATTTAAATGTTCGATTCAATGTTGTTATTGGCGTGTAAACAAGCCACCTGTAACTGTCCATTGCCAGCCCCATATTTTATAATCCAGAAGCAAAGTTTTTGCATATTTTTTAATCGTGGCCCGGTGGTGTCGCTGTTAACATCCTCGTGGGTGTGAGCGATCCTAAGTTCGACTCCCGCACCAAAACGAAGCCGCGCCTGTGATCCAGCGACCCGAGGGCTGTTTCGCGAAACCGGCTACCGCATTATCCGCAATTTGATAATGAGCCTGAGTTGTGCGTTCCTGTGCTGTGTTTAATGATGCAGCAGCAGCGGCGGCCACTCCCACCTCCTCTTCGGATGAAGGCACTGGGGACGCCGCTAACTGTAAAATATTTCCTTTTTTCGGCAAAAATATCCTTCACTTTGTTGGTCGAATGCCAAATGTTTTGTTTTTGAACAGAAATCAAAGTTCAGGGAGGAGCAGGACCTCTGGGCGTGGAGTCTGTCAGCTAATTCTCGTGGTAATTTCCCGATATTTGGTCTCTGCAGATCGGCGGCGCAGATTTTTGTCCAGCTGATTGCTCTGGCTCCAGCTGCGCACTCCGTAGATGGACGCAGGCCCGGGCGTTCCATGCCGACTTTGATGGTGCCTGTCCACGTTTTTAGTTGCCCACCGTGGCTCTGTCAGCGACAACCCTTTGTGAAGGTGACGTCGAGAGGCACAGGGTTGAAGGACTCGTGTCTGACCGGCGTAGAACGCGGTCCAACCACTGCAACATCTCCTGGGTTTGACTCCCAGGTCAGGCCACCACGGGTGGCACTGGGGACAACGCAGCCTGTTAAATTGTTGCACCCACGTGCAACTCTGGCTCCAGGGACCGCTAGTCTCGATTTTCTGACCGATTGCTATTTCCCAACAGTTTTTTTCACCAATACGTCCTCTTCTCTTGTGTCAGTTAACCACATGTAGCCGATTCATCACCGCACGACACCTACTGTTGCCTAAAAATGGAAGGCGGCTGCACCGCCCCAACAGTTCTGTCATTTTCTCCTTCACGCACAGGGCGTTTCCATAGTAATCGCTCACGGGGCGTGTTTTTCTATCTCATTCAGGCACCTGGAAGCCCGAGGTCACTATAATTGGGGACAATTTGGCCGTAAATCTCTCCTGGCCCTCTCGAAGCAGTCCCACGCGTCCGGTCAGCCACTACCGCGTTCAGTTTCGCTGCAGGGAGCCGGATAAAAGGAAGTGGGTGCGGCCCTTCGTTACCATGACAACGCGACTTGATGGAAAGGTAAGCAGATAATAGCCGAGTGGCGGGCTTTCCGCTGACGAATCCTTCCCCAGCTCCCTTAGACATGAACTGCCTGCTGGAGCCACCACCTGTCTCCGGTGGTATCCGTTTTTCCGTTGCCGTCATTCAGTCTTTTGTGAATTCATTTTTATTCCTCATAAAAAGCGGTGCTGTGCATAAATTAAGGATTAGTAGAATTTAAAGTCGTCGAGGTCGAAATAATTTCTTTTTAAATTGCGTTCGCAGTTGCTCTGCAGAAATCCGGCCCGTCACGCACAACATGCTGCCTCCATGTGCTTCAACGTGACCATTTGAAACCCACCAGGGGCCCGATTCGGAGAAGACTCGGGCTCTTGAACTGTTAATTCGGTTTTGGATTCGGAGGTTTCCGCCAGGGGTTTGGAGGCTCGGTGTCTAGCTAGCATAAAACGTGGTCAAACCACTGCAGCCGACGCGTTGTGAAAGAGTTGCCCGTTTGGCCGTTTCTGCACAGTGACATCTTACTTCGCTGTTTGGGAGCTTGCCATGGTAGTCCCCTTTCGGTATTCGTCAGTGGGGCAGCATTGATCAAATACCTCCAAACTCCTTGAGTGGCCTAGCGGAGATGAGCCTTCGGACTAAGATTCGTGTCTGTCGCGCCGCTATCCGCCCCATCCTAACCACTGCGGCTGTGAATCCTGAAATCGAACTGGCGCGAGAAGCTCTCCAAAAAGCAAATGAGGCGAGGCTGGAAACTCTTCCACAACGCCGTCGGCTGCAGCAGTTCGGCCACGTTCTGCGCCACCCTGTCTGTCTTTCGGTGTCACCATGCACATACAGATTGGCGCTGCCGTGGCGGTGGACAACTACAGACTTGGATCAGCACCGTCAAGGCTGACGTGGGGCGCTTAGAGCTACAGATCGTCTACGCGGGGTGCGTCGGATCACAATCTGTTCTGACCTGCCCTCCGATCGCCGCGCGTGGCCGACTTTGATGCGTTCCATCCATGAAGCCGGCTCATCCTCTTGCAGAAGAAGAAGAAAAAAAAGTCAGTGTGTCTTCGATGCGCATCTGCGAACGAAGGCTTATTTCGGTTCGGACCGCCAAGGTTTGTACGCAGCTGGACAAATGCATTCCTGTCGCTGTCACCGCTTAATAGAACCTCGTCCTTCTCTTGGCGGTTCTCGGTGGAATTGTGGAGGTCAGATATTTGAAGACTGGTGCATCGTTTGTGCGGCGATCGCCTGCTATCGGATGAGCCGGCTTCGTGGATGCTGCGACGTTAGTGGGATTCGCATCAAGTGCTCAAGTGCGTACACGGTATGCCTGTGATGACGTCTTTGTCGGGTACATCGACGGCAGCGGGAATCCTGGTGGTAGTGGAAGTGAACATCCTCCTTTCTGGCCATTGTGTCTTCTCGGAGTAGCCCCTCACCCGCCCCCCTGAGTTAACCCGCATTCCAAGAGAATCGCTTACTCGGAGCAGCGGCCGACTGGCTTCGGCGCGTCTTAGTGGCAAGACAGGGCCCTCCCAACTGATAGATTAAGCTGTTCCCGCTCGGATACTCCATAACCTGCTGTAAAATGCGTTATCCAGCATTCGGTTCTCGTATTATCCATTCAACATCCAAAGGCTACCTTGGTCCCCATGTTTAGCGCCAACTCTTTCGATCTACTGGGGATCTCGTCTCAACCTTCACGGAGACACGGTGAGTTGTTGGGAGACTGCTACAGCAGCAGCGACGTCTAAATGCCCAATCCAGCATGTAAGACACAGACGGCTTGCGGTGCGTGTGTGTGTGTGTGTGTCGTTTGCACCCGAAAGTGACGCGGTGTCCTGTTTCAGTGTCTGGTCACTCCTTCGGTGCCAACCACCACCCCCTCCCCCCGCATCCTCTTGGTCCTCTAAACCTCACTCGTCTGGAGAGGCTGACAATGTTCTGTTTGAGAGACACCCTCAAAATCAGTTGGGCGAATTTTCGGCTATTTAGGAAAACTATTTGCCCAGTTTTCTGGACATACAAGTGTTCACAAATTATCATACGGCAAACGAACGTCTGGTTGTTAATACCGCCTTGTGTCCCATTTGCATTATCCTTTTACTTCAGGCACAATTCATCCCAAATTCCGTTCTTTGTCAGTTTTACGCGATTTCACATTTTTGGCGCTGTCCTGCCGGGAGCCTTCAAACCGAATGTACATGAAGGCCTTTGCTGTGTGTTTTGTATGGAGTGTTTTTTTTTTAAAAACACACATCGATCCTAAAAGCTTGATCAAGGTCACGAGGGCCCAACATTAAACAACTGTCTCTGTGATTTTTCTCTTCAGATGCAACGAAAAATCGGGTCAAATTGGGAATGATTGTATTGTGATATGCAGCCGTTATTGTGGGAATTAAACGGTATAGGCATCGCATTGGCCGAAGCGATTTGCATTGAAACGGCCTTGAATGGATGGGATAGAGGTTTGGGTGTGTGGGGGTGGGGTCACCTAATAAACGCGATGTGATAACACACAACGAGCAAAATTGCGATGAATAATGGTGTCTTTGAATGAGTACATGGATAATGGACTGGCAGGCGAAATTATTTTGAAAAGCCCTCGGACAGTCAAACAGTCAGAACGTTGGAGACCAGAGAAAACAGCTGGGGGTGTGGATACAATGGAAGGAATGACGCAGACATCGCTGAAAGCCTTGACACGGCTTGAGCTCACCCCAAATCGCTTGTAACGGCGAACTAAGAAAAACAGAGACGACGGCATAAGCAAACGATGTGTCTAGTGAAGAGCGGTTGGTTACCGTTACTGGGATGATGCATTGCGTTGGGAGGGGTGTGGAGGCTGTCGTTTGCTGCGGAGTCTTGCCGGCTGTTGGGGAAAATGACAGCACTTGCTGTGTTTAATTGAAGGGTGGCAGAGCGATTGACATCCTATCATTCTAGGAAGGGGTGAGTTGTCTCTCTGAAGATAGCCGGGTGGGTTGTCAACATTGGAAAAAAGAGGGATGAAGACGGTGGCAACACCTGGCTACAGCTTCAATTTTTGCTCCAAACTAATCGTCTTCAATGGTGCCTGGACGCAGCCCTGCCATCATTCAGTGACATTACAACTTGCCAACTGTTTGAAGCCAAACATCCTCGTTTATTACCATGAATATAAAAGATATCTTGAGTTGCTAGTAAGAACAGCAGTCTTTGTTTAGAGGGATACCGGTTAGGTGATCTTTTTACAACAACCTGAAAAGTATTTGGCGTCCTTTCAGAGATTCCTTTTTCTTTTTCTCGTCGCCTCAATTTAGGCACCGCATCCGCACTTCTACGTGACGAATAAGCAGCCCAACGGACTGGAAGCCGGCAAAATCTACCAGTTCCAGATTTTCGCCGTCTTCGCACACGCCGGGCACGTGGAGGATCGTAGCGCGTGGTCGGCCTCCACTTCCTTCCAGTACATTTCCCGCGAGGCACCCTTCCTCAAGGTCGCCCAACGAGAGGTAATATGATGGTGTCCGTTTAGCGAGGACTGTCGCCTGTTCACTACCCTGAGCACCACGTTAATCCCCATGCTGCCATATTTGTACGAGGAACTGGTCTGTCTCTATAAAACGTCGAATCTCTATCCCGTGCTGCCACCTAGTATTCTACCTCTACTACACCCCCCGCAACCCTCCGACTCCAACTCGTCCACCCATCCGTCCAATTGCTTCGTCCCATTGCATCTTGTTTCGCATCAGAATGCTGGCCTCCCCAAGTCCCGAGACATCATTTTCGCAAACTGTTCGAATTCCTTCCTGGCATTATCGAGAAGCAGTTGGACAGACCCACGAACGGAGCTACCCACCGATTGCACTGGCATTCCGAAAATCGGCAATAGCAGCAGCAGCATCATCACCAAAGTATGGCTCCTAACTCGCCAAGGTGCTGGGGATTCTGGGCTCAACCTTCGTGGGACGATTCGACTAAAGGAGCCGCCCACAGTGACACAGATTCTGCAACTACGACAACCTCCTCCACCCCCTCGTGCAACCGTGCAGTCCCAATTTAAAAAAAACTCATTTGACCCTCCCCATACTTTCCTCCCTCTAATACAATTGTATAGTACAGTCGCTAATCGCTTGGGAGAGACCATGGTTCGACCCCCAGGTCACCACCGATGGCACTGGGGACGACACCTGTAAAACCATACTCGACATTATTCATGGCAAACTGGTTTATCCTCTATTCGGAGAATTTGATTGAATTTTGCTTTAGTACTTAGAACACAGTATAGTTGAAACATCTGGAATCTCAATGTCTTGTGCATTTTTTTATTGTGCTGCAGGTCGGTGGTAGCGTCTACATCAAGTGGTCCAAACCGTGGCGACAACGTGGATTCAAGATTACTCGATTCATCATCCTATTCCGAAGGGAGAAACCTCTTCCCGGTGGGATGCCTGGCTTCTATGGCTTCCAACACATCACAGCTCCGGGCAACTTCGAGGTAACTTGACCTACTCTATCTGCCCCGTAGAGCCCAGCTGGGTGGTTCATCTACGCGTATAATTTGTTGCCCTTGCGCCATTTCCTTGAAACTGCGGTTAGTGCCACGCACATGTTCCTGGGGTCCTTTCTTGCGACATCGCAGTGCCTCCACCCGAAGAGGAGGTGGAAGTGGCCGCGGCTGCATCATCTAACACTTGACGAATACAGGGGGTGGCCACACGAGGAACTCGGGCTGGTTTTTAAATTCCGGCTGATGATGCAGCAGCCGGTTTCCGCCATCACCCGGCAGCCTCCAACTCGCTGGAGTACAGACGCACGCCGCTGCAATCGGATTCGTTTGGGTTACCTGGTCTGGGAGTCATTCACACACCTGGCCTCACAGCGTTAGGATGCTAACCGCTAATTTGTAGTTTTATCCAATAGGCCCCTGTTATACCCTGTGATCCATTTCTCCTAGTAGACCATTTTTTTCCCCCACCTCCCTCCAACTTGTGACGATGGCAGACTGGTCTTTTTCAGTCAGTGTTTTTTATTATTTCTGTCGACATCCGATGAACTTTCTTTGCGGCTGGACTAATTGCTCGTCTCGCTTAACCGTGGGTGGAGGGGGGGTTGGTGACAGCACTATGGCTTCTTCCATCAGCTTATCCGACGACATCTTATCCCAGGATCCCCAGTTCCTCGAAGCGAGGTCGGAGCCCTACCGAGGTCTCCGTAGGGGTGTCTCGGTTACTCCTTTTGTGGGCTCGTCAATGTGATGTCGTGTCTAGAATCTGAGGACGACGACGACGTCCCAGTGTGTCACTTAATAGGTCTGCTTTTCCACCCTCACCCCCCAGATTATCTGAGCATCCTTATCTTCTTTTCAATTGTCCTCGCATCTTTGAATGACCCACCATGGCTCCTACCTCGTCTTCGGGGTATTTTAGCTCGGGATTTGCGGGACTGCTACACCAACAACAACAACCACGTCATCAATTTTTCCTTCTCCCTGGCCCATTGGCGTTCATATCTACCGAGCTAGTCTCGCAAGAGTAACAAACTTAGTTTATCTGCTTTGCTTGTTTTGAATTCCGTTTTATGCTATTTATCGCTCGATCTCTCTGGATACCTGCGGTAGGCTTCTATCCCCCAAGCTTTCTGCTGATTTTGCGCCGGGGGTGGTCTCTCTCGCTCTCCAGCTTAATCTCTTTCTACAACCACTCATCCGTCAAAACACGCCCCTTCGTGGTTTGGTGATTTCCGCATTTCTCGGCCTAAGATGAGTCCATCGCTGTACCCCCACCCCCCCCTCCCCCAGCCAGCCAGCCAACAAGCCAGCCAGCCGATTTTCCGGCATTTCGGGCAAATGGGAGGGATAACCATTAGGCCGTATCGCCACACAGAGCCGGTGAGTCACGCGCCAAACCTGGTCTGGTGGCGCACGGGGTGGGGGTGGGATTGGGGGCCTTCAGTCTGTGTCTGTCTGTGTGTGTGTGTGGGGGGGGGGTAATGTAAATGCTTGAGAAAGCCACACACCGTAGTGGTTGCTGTAGTAAAAGGTCAGATACGCCTCGACGGTTTAACAAGATTTTGGAAACTGTCAAGTTCCCTAAACGGCGTCAAACACGGGGTAGGGCTAATGTGGTGCCCGTGGTGGGGGGGGGGGCACACGATGAGAAATTATAAGAACCAAAGATAGTAAATTACCGTCCTGTAAATTGGAGAAACGCATTTGGTTTGCTGTTGCATATGAAACCCCACGATTCGCAATCACCCTGCTATCCTGCCGGACTGGGCTCTCGCTATAGGGTAGGGTCGATTGAGTAGGTCTCTCAGGACGAAATCCCTATAAACGGAGATGTTTATTCATAATCCGTAGGAATTACCATTTATTCCAGCTGTTAGATATTCCGCCTGTTAATTGGTACAGAAAATACCCGTTGCAAAACAATCGGATGTTGATATTTTTTCTGGTAAATGTTTGTCACCATCTTTGGTGACACGTAGAGCGGATCAGCGTGAATACGAATAATAATAGCTTGAAGGCCGTATAAGACTGACCCATGATCTTTTACTGCAGCCCGTCAGCCTAAACCAATGACCAACAGTTTCACTGCTGTGTCGCCTCACCCCACACAGGACCCCTTGCATTCTCTCTCCCCATTATCCAACGGTTTAATCCACGATTTAGCTCCCACTGCTGCAGGAAATGGTTTTCGGTGAATTGTTCAGAATCAGTTGCATATGGATTCTCCGCTCAATCACTTTATTATCAGCGGACGCACATGGTTTATAACTATAGGGCAATTCACGTCCTCGAATGCCATTGGAGTTTCAACTGCATTTCCTTGTCTCATTTCGCTCTTTCCTCCTCATCCACCAGGGCTGGGGCCGTTGGTTGGTGGGCCACAGTAATTGCAGAAGGCATTTCCGTTAATATCGCTGACATTTAACCACATCATTATCTCGCATGGCGTCGAATCACCACAGCCATCGCAGACCCCCCCACCCACCCACCCACACCCCAATGATCGGAGTTATCCCAACCGGCCAGCCTCCATTCCTCCCATCCCACTTGGGCCCACTTGCGCCCGACGCTCAATGCCCCCCCCATTTGCACACACGTACGCACGCGCGCAATAAAAAACCCGCGGATATTGGATGGAAGGGTGGGAGGTGAGAAAGGAAGGCGCTGCAGGTTGACTGGGCGCGGGCCGTGGTCCGTGGTTTTTGCGGATAACAAGCAGGAGGGAGGCCATTTTTCACCTTTATCGCAACCCCCCCCCCTTCTCCCGTACGTGTGCCTTAGCGGACTCTGTGTATCTGTGCAACAGACACTTGCTACGGTTGCCGTATGCACACGCGTCAACGAGAGATGTGGCCGAATGATATGATTGTCGCTTTTCCGTTGTCGGGTATGACCATAGGAGGCGTTTGCGTGGGGTTGATTCAGCATCTCGCGAATCCTTACCCCCCTACCTCCAAGTTTGCCGTCTAATTTACTTTTCGGTTTACAAGACCTGCTGCTGGAAGATAAATTGGTTCTTATTTATCTTCGTTCACCACCTGGTTTCAACTTCTCTCAGTTGATCGTTGGTTTCGTCCAATGGATGTCCAATGGATGTCTTCCGAAGGTTGGCGGTTTATCGGTCTCACCGCGATGTTGGTGTCGTGGCATGGCTTCATGTTCTGCAAGAAAGACGCGGTTTTTGGCGAGAGACCGTCTCCGCGTGTTGGCGCAAAAGATGGTTGGCTTCTCTCCGATTTTATTACCTTGACCCAATGAGTCAGCCTCCCTCTAGGCTGTGCGTCCCGACGAGAGAATTTCACGGCTGCTGAAGCCGCGTTCGTCTACTTTCCGGTGTGCCAAGATCACGAGGGTGCTTCCGCAGTTGGGGGTTGCGTCCGTGCTAGCATACGCAATTGAGACCCGCACCCCAGAGAGGCCACTCATGGGCCCGAAAAGTGGACCTACCTAAAAGGAATTCGACTATTCTTTCTCACATCGGTGGGGTGCCACATTGCCAATTACAGGCATCGTGAATAAGGGTTTTGTAAAACAGACGTTGACATTGGACACAGCCGATGGACTTGGCGCGACGGTAATTTAATGCAATTAATGTCACGGAGACTGCCTTCTAATGCCACCATCTTCCTCTTCACTTGATTGGAGTTGAATGTCAACGATCATAAACCCTCCGCCGGCATTTTACAAAACTTTGTTTTAATAATTAAATCAACTCGGTAACCCTGTAAGCATTACTACTGACCTAGGCAACACTGAAAGGTAATAAAAGGTTGTTTATTTGCAAAGAGACTGGGTGGACGCCCTGGTTAGACCACTAAAAATAAGTCGGCCACAGCGGCGTGCGTCTGTAATGAAGCGATTTTGAGGGCCGGTGGCGGTAACCGGCCGTATCTTCCGGAATTTAACCAGCCTGAGTTCCACACGTGGCCCATGTGGTGTTGGTTAAGCTTTGGGTGATGCAGCGACCAATTGCGCCTCTTCGGGTGGTGCTGAGGACGTCGCCAAAGGCACAATCTTCTCCAGAATCGTCCTTAAAACACCTATCGAGCCGGTTTAGCCTCTAGCAGGAGATAGCCGCCTTGCATTGAAATGCAAATGCTTTATTACCGTCCCGAGGATCGAACCTGGTCAGGAAATGTAACGGATACTTGGGGCGGTGACTATTTATAATAATATACAAGAAGATAGTCCGTTGTAAGCGATACAATGCATCTATTGTCTTGCTGTCTGTTTTACACATTTTCTCTGACTGTCTCGAAGTTCCAGGAGGATGGGGTGAAATGGTCTTGGAATTATATGGCAAGATAAAATGTGACTGAAAGGCAAATAAAAACACCCAATACATATGTTGTTTGGCAAACCTGGAATAATGGACGTCATCAATAAAAGGCCATCGATCCATATCGCGCGCCAATGATGCTGAGACAGAGACAGCCGTCGTGCCTACTTGGCTTTTCGGCGCTTTCGACAGGGACGTCTGTCGGTCTGGAATCGGCCCCCTACGCATCGAATATAGCCGAAAGTTGGCACTTTTCGACCATTAGTGTCTGCGGCGAATCGTTATAGCGGATTGGAGTGACCAGCTCTTAAACTGCGAAAGAAGGCGTCGCTGTCTAGACACCCAGAAGAAGAAGTAGAAGAAGAAGAAGAAGAAGTAGGAGAAGAAGAAGAAAAAGAAGCTGCCCACCCCTCTTCGGCGCATTTCGCCCACCCCCTGAAGCTGTTTGGTGATTTCAACGGCCAAACCTTTCGTGTGTATGGGGTGACGGGGGTGGAGAAGCACCTCTGGTGGGCGCGGGTCTGTCAGGCCTCGCGGAAACTCCCGGTCCATGGTCTCTCCTCTTTACACTCAACCCCTCCACGTGGAGGCATACGGCAGCGGTCAGACCTGATGTGAGTAGCTAAGAAATACATTTCCCGGTAGAAACTTGAAGGAAAACCCTGGTGGACTGTGTGGAGGAGATCCGTCCAAGGAAATCGGTTCCTATTCTTTCTCAACTATCCATGTTGCGGCCTTGCTGGACACACTCGACCGTGGAAAGGCTTGAGGCGCCCCTCCAACCAAACCTGGGTGGCGCTTTGGACGCAGGCACCTGTACCCAATTCCCAAGAAACTTCACAAACTCCTCTCTACCATCAACACTCCTGAATACGCCTCATACTCTCGCAGGAGACACCAAAGAAGAAGAAAACGTCAGCTGCAGTGGTTTGGTCACTCTTTACGCCGTTTTGAAGTCGGTTTATCCTCCAGGCGGAGATAACGGCGCAATGCAAGCAAGCAAGATTGGTGAATATCGCATGTCTGCACGTGTGTGTGTGTGCTGCAAATCCCACCGATGTTCCGATTCGAGGATAAGTATCCAAGATGCTGCAGCTGTCTCATCCTCCTCCTCCTTCTACCGATACTTCCGATGCATGGTCAGAACAAATGGCGGGGGTAGTTTGGGGGGTGGGGTTATCACTGAATATCTTCGCATGTGAAGCTGCTTGGCGAAATTTGGTGAATTGCCAAAAGGCCTACACGAACACAGAGACAGCACTGGGCTGTACGTTGCTTCTTCTATTCTTGCAGGACTTCACGTTTTTACGGTTTCACACGCAGATGTTAGGCAAGATAATATATTCAGCGTTTATGCAAATGCTTCTTGCGCATTTTTTTGAGATCAGGCAGAATGAATTAATTAATTAGAGAAGACAGTAAATTCGCAGGAATGCATTCCTGATACATTTACACAAGCGAACTCTTTCTCGTTAGGGCTTAATTCGTGAACTGATTCAGCGTAAAGAAAAATGAAAATGTAAAAGTACCTCCACAAAAGAGTGGGCCGTTTGATATTGAGCGTTGCGGCTTGCACCCCTAATCCAGCGACCAGGTAGCCTAACTCGGCTGCTCCAACATCCCAAATTTAATAACCATGCCCTGTTCCACGTGTGGTGGTCCCTGTGGTGTTGGTTAAGCGTTGGCTGATACTGTTGGGAGGGGACGCCACTTTTACAACCTTCCCAGGAAACATATACCAAGCCGCATGAAACATGTCGCCCGTTTCAGGCCAGATGGTTCTTTAGAGCTGTGGAGGTCAGAATTGTCATCGAGGCTTCTGGGAAATCAAAATGGGAGAATAACATCTCAAAACAGCTTTGCCTCCAAGGCACGACACTATGGCAGGCGAACCGTCCTAAATGGTCCGGAGCATTCTTTTTGCAATTCCTAGGCACGGTAACCACACGTTCCAGTCTTAGTAGCCTAGTGAGAAAAAATGAAATTGTCAAGATGGAAAGAAGCATGCACAAGTCGGTGGTTGGTTGTCGACACTCTCTATCGCCACACTGACTCATCCACTTCGTAGCTCTTTGTGGTTTAGGCAACATGTTTCCTGCTATGGATAGATGGGAGTTGATGTGGTTTCATTGTGCTTGCAGGAGTTTCGACTGGACGGTTTGGACCGGAGCGCAGGATACCAGATCGTCGTCTACGGTGAACACACACCCGAGGGCTTCAATGCTGCCGCCAACGATGTCGTCTTTACTGGTGGTCTCAACGGCCGAAAGATCACCGCATTCAGCCAGGTTGTCTTTGTGGCCGCCGATGAGGTATGACTTCTTCTTCTTCTTCTTCTTCTTCTTCTTCTGTGATTGTGTTACACCTGCTCATACCCTTTAAGCATAGCGGTTTGCGCCCGTGATTTAGCTAATTTGGAGACTGTCGGGTGGCGGAAACAGTCCCCATGATCGTCCGCAATTTAATAACCAGCCTGCTTTCCACGCGTGACCCCTGGGTTGTTTGTTGCAGCGTCTGCCACTTCCACCTCCTCTTCCGGTGGAGGCACTGGGGACGCCGCCACCGTAAAATATTCCCCACAACCGTCATAGAAACATCCATGAAGCCGGTTCATGCGCTAGCAGAGGAGAATGACGCTGTGTAATGCCCATTGACCTGCTTATAGCACTTTGTAATAGGTTATTCAGCGTGCTTCACCGATACATGATGGTAAGTATCTGGCCAATCGAGGCCACGGGTCGCTGGGTGTTGTTGTACGAATTGGGGCCGTGTCGGTGTCTTGTGTTGACTGTAGTAGTCACTTTGCTGTTCTCTCTCTCTCTCAATTTTAATGGATGTTTTATTTGACCATAAACGCGCCAGTGCTCTCATAGCTTATTGGTTGACACCAATTTAATTGGGTGGTCTGCGAAGAAGACGTCGTAAAAATCTCTCTCAGAGTGCTTTATCTCACGCCGTGGAGTTCTGTCGCTAGGAGTAAATTTGGATGCCCCCAAGCCGAGTCGTGGAGTCTCTTTGGTGTGCGGCACACTGTGTGACGGATTCGGAGAAAGAAAGAAAGACCAATTAAACCTAGTTTGTGTGAAGCCGTGATTGCCCTAAACCATTCGGCATTAACGTGTTCGCAAAATAACAACGCGTACTGATGCTGCTCTCGTTTAAAATACACACATATAAATATGACGAAGGAATTACCAAGCGAATGTCCGGGTCTTCGGAGTGCTTCTAGACTCCGAAATGTAATCAAACAAGCGGCATTAGATAGACGGAATCCGTTCTGCCTATTGTGGTATAATAATAATAATTGTAGGCGGTTTATTGAGGTCACGAGGACCTAAACCTGCAGCATAAAACAAGACAGTATAACAAGTACTAGATATGAAAATTGTCTTTTAGTTCCGGCTCAGATGAAACTAAAAATCGGGACATATAAGGAATGACTGAATTGCGATATGCAGCCGTTCGTGTGGGTATTGAACGGTATAGCCTACGCATTGGTCGAAGAGATTTACACTTAGATAAACTTGAATAGAGGGGATGGGAGGGGTCGCTTAAAATTACAGCAGCGATTAGTGAACAAATATTGAAGTGGCGTTGAAGGATGATTTCTTGAATGGAGAAAATAGGCAGGCCACTAAAAACGATATTATTTGAAGTCAGAGCATGTACGGCCAGTGAACGATATGCAATAAGGGGAATTATACTGGCATGCAGGATTATGCATAGAGATACACTGGGAAGCGGTAAAATAATGCATCCTTTAAATGCTCCAATTGTTGAGTTTTTAAATAAAATGATAAAATACTTGAGATAAATGATGGTGGCTATAATTGGCGAATGGCGATCTCCAAAATCCAGAATAATATCCGTTTAAAATGAAATACTTCGGTCAATGTGCCAGAAATGCCAATAAATCCCCAAACAATTCGTTGGCTATGAAATGTCTTTCGCAGAAGGTAAGCACAATTGACGGCGCATCTAATCTCCCATTGGAGGCTACACCGGCTTCCTGGGTGTTTGGGCTCGACGTTTCTCGGGAATAGGTTTACAAGTGCCACCCGAAGTCTCCTGATCTGGGTGTGGAACCCAGTAGATCGAGGATGCTGACCGCTACACCATCGGGTCATATTGCCGGGGTATTGCCGCTGCCCTAAGCAGGCAGACCGCTAATTGGTGCTGCGGGTAAGCGTCGAGTGTCGGGTGGAGACGACCGGGAGATTTCCACCAAACCCCGACGAATGGAGCTGCGACACCTCCCTGGTATTCAACGCACCACAGGACGGTGACATGCTACCGCCGACAGATTGATCAGTTCTTGGCGCATTGGGTGTTCTGTTTTTCGCATTCCTTATTTGTCTCGATTTTTAGTTTCACCAGAGTAGGTGAAGCAGGAACTAAAAGACCATTTTCGTATCTAGTACTTCTTATACTGTCTTCTTTTACTACTGAAGGGTTTGGTCCTCGTGACCTCAGTAAAGCGCCTACACTTATTATTACATGGCCCAACCAATGCTATTCACAGTGCGCATGTGTATATCCCTAAACGGTCGATAAAACCCCTGGGTCACACACATTTGGTTCTACCTTTGTAGTAGTCAGAACCATGAATCGGGCCAATTAATAATTTGGGCACCTTGGCCTTGGGAAAGACAGCACCACAGAGATTTATGGAGGTAATAAATTGATGATGATGATGATGATGCTGCTGAGGCAGGAACGTGACGCCGGTGCGAGCCCCCCCCCCGCACCCAGTCGCCTTGTCCTCTCAAACTCGCTCACTCAGTCTCTCACTCAGTCTCTCCTGCCGCCATGCTAGTTGAGGTTTGACGGTGATGCTTGTCGGATTGATTAGTCACTCCTTCGTGTTTCTTGCCTGACCACTGCCGCAGAAATTCGCCACCGCCCCCACCCACCCCGCCTGCCACTCTCAGGGCCGACTTGAGACTGTTGGCGGCGGTGGTGGTGGTTTTTGTGTTGTGCAGTCGCATCTCCTCCTTTTTCCGGGTGACACACACACACACACATCTAACCAAATATGTATTGGGCTTACTTACTTGCTTTGTGCGACATCGCTTGGAGAGGAGGAGGGGGGAGGATGATATTTCACTGAAGAATCCTGGGAATATTGCCCAACCTACGTCCCAGCGCCTGTGTCAAGCCGATACGCGATCGTCTGCGTTCTGCACGGAGGCATGGGGTTTTACCCGTTTTTTTTGAACGTCGCGTCATCCTAGAGGGCGTCTCCTCCTCCTCCTCCTCCTCCTCGTCTGCCCAGGTCTACCGGTATCTGCCTACTCACACACTTCTGGCTACCACAACACCGGGTGTAGTAGCAGGCCTGTCAGGCGGTTTACCACCGGGGCGTGGCCACGGCAGCAGCTATTCCGAGTCACCGATGAGAGTTGATTACGGGTTGAGGCCCCAATGGCGATGAAATTGCCACACGAAGTGGCCTAACAGACCCCTACTACACCCCTATTCATCATATGTGTTGGTTTTCTTTTCGCTAATGTTGGGAGGCGACCACATCTCTTCTCCGGAGACTTGCAGCACCCAGAACCTCATCTTTTCGATGCAATTTTTAATTAAGAACATATAAGCTTCGTTGAGGAATGATCGCCCCCTTGTTATCGGGAAAGATAGATAATCCCCCCCCACTGTGTTTGTTTCTTTGTAAACGCATAAAGAAGCTTGTGGTTTGTAAAATCTACCAGTTTAATAATCTGCATTTCGGAGCGAATCTTGATTTGCTCTCACGATGCGCCCACCCCTTAAAGATCCGAAACGGGGCCTTCCGCCACGGATTTGGCAGTGTCGCGTCGACATGATTGGGTGTTCTATCTGGACACTTGGCTCTGGCGTCAAGGAGATGGTCCCAACGAAAGGAAACTCTTGTGTATGCGCGCGTGCGTGTGTGTGTGTGTGTGTGGAACACTTTACGGAAACATCCGAAAACCATTTTGTCGGATAATTTGCACACTTCCACGCCTGCACATCTGGCACGCAGGCTAATTAGGCGTCTTTGTCGAGGTGAGATTGGAGGCGGAGGCTGAGGGGGGGGGGTTTGCTGGGCTCATGTGCACGCGACCTACTTACGTGCTGAAGCGCGCGTTTAGTCTGTGTCTTTTTTTGCAAACGGGTTCGACTTCACCTATGCACCAATCGCTCTTTTCCAATCGCCTTTATCTTGGTCTTATCCGCCTGTTATGGTCGCCTTGCCAGACTGCAGATGTCTCTCCGCACTCGCGGTCGTTTTGTGGTCCAGTGCGGGGTCAGGTCATCGCCTCGCTATCGATTTTCCGTGGATTTCAAGTCGCCTTTCACACCATACCTGAGGGGAGGATTAACTCATTCCGAGTGTTTAACGAGTTCCAGTGCCATAACGTTAGCAATGTCAATTCTAAAGGACGCGAACTGACTCAAACGCGGATGTCGAACGGAATCACGTGAAGCATCGGTGTCTGCTTCAGTGGCCTCCACATATGTCACTCAGGCGGCATACATGGTGTTAAGGTGACGTTTCGCCACGCATGCTGTTCTAGAACTTAAATAAAAATGAAAATAATTCAACGACCGACCTTTGCTAATGGGTCTGCTTAATCCGATGTTGCAATAAGTTAATTTGCGTTTTTTTTCAGCGTTTTGTCGCGCCCCGGAAGACCGTCTCTCTCGAGTCCATTTCTGGCTTCGGCAGTGGCAGCAGCAGTCAACCGGGCTTCCTGGACATGAATTCGCATTCCTCCAACACCCTGATGTTTCTCATACTGGGTGTATTAGCGGGCGCAATGCTCATTGTGATGGTCTTTCTGGTGGTGATATGCTTTGTTCGACAGCGAAGAGAGAAACTTCGTCTTCAGGCCCAAGTCAACGCCGCCGCCGACATGGGTAAGCAGGGAAACTTGTCTTGTCGTCTTTGTGGTCGGTCCCCCCTACCAGAGAATGAGCTGGCTTTGTGGATGTCGCGACGTCGGTGGCATCTGCGGTGAAGAGCCTTCTTGGTAATAAAAGGTGCATCGGTGACACCGTCTAGCCGCTGTCATAATCAAGAGCAGCAGCGTTCTACAAGTCGGCTACATTGGTCCGGGTGGTTGAAGGACAGAACCGGCTTTCGGGCTGTTGAATCTCCCGCCTCCTCACGCAGCGGTTAAATTGGTTAACCGAGTACTGGGCAATAGAACCGCAACGGAGGGCGGCGACTCCTATGCCTGGTCCACCGAAGAAACCACTTAGAGGAGCACCACGCAATCGTCTGTAGTTCCTCCTACGTGTATCACGTAGTGAGTGGAGGTGGGGTGATGTGGGGTTCGAGCAATCAAATCATCGCATTTTCTTGTTTTAAACTGACCCCTCTAATCGGTCACTCTGCCATGCACCCACACAATAGCCAGCAAGCATCGCTGTTCTGCGGCTGTGGGGCAATTCGTTCTCGTGCCCCCCTCCCCACCGTAACTGTGGGGTGTTATTGCTTGTGTAATTGGCGCGAAACTGTGTTTTCTCTACTGGTGAAAAACATGCAACCGCCTCTACCCACCCACCCCAACCGTGTTCCCCACTCGTGTTCCAGCGAAACCGTGAAACCATGATAGATGTCTCTCTTTGGCCGCCGGAAATCGCTCAGGTGGCGGCAACTGTATGCAGATGCGTGAGTGTGTGTGTGTGTGTGTGCGCGCAAGTAAAACACAGTATTGGGTAGGCCCCTATATGTAACCATGTTTTGTGATGTGAAGCGGTGTTGGAGTGGTCCCGCGGCACGTGGGATTTGCAGATGGGAGGGGAGGGAGAGTTTCGCCAGCTGACGCGCACCTGTCCCTGGGCATTAATGCGCCAACTCGGAGTTACGAATACTACTCGCATTGGGGTTAGTAGTAGGCCTATGGCCTGCGTGTGCGATATTATTTCGTTCGGTCAGATCCTCATAGAGTCTATGACATAGACGATGCGCCGGTTTCGTAGATGGAATTTCCCCAGTGCCATTCGAGGAGCGGGCAGACGTTGCTGCTGCGTGTGCGATGATGTCATGGAATTGCTTTAAGGAAGCCTCCGTGAAATAAGAGAACCAGCAAACTGCCTACTTTATCGACGTCTTGGCACAATGCCATCCATTAATTACCATCGAACGCGGAGAAATGATTCTAAATTCATATCCGAAGCAATTCTTTCGACACCATTACTAAGCAATTCTGCCGATTCATCGGTCTTTCCAGCCTCTGGGTATGATAGACGTGCCTCCCGATTAGGAGGAGACGTTTTTAATGCTGAACATGCTGGCCTCGTGACTTCAATAAAGCGAATACCTTTATAAACAATATCTATCAAACTTGGGAGCCGACAATCTCAGATACGACCGTGAGTAGTAGCCCCTTTTATTAATGGTAAGCGAACACGGCTACTTCTAACTCCTTGTAATTCCGTTTTTTTATAAAACCCTAAGCGTTGCCATGGTAGCCTGAGTGCGTATGTTTAATAAAGTGGTACTTTCCCGCATCATCGGCCCAACAACAGGATACTCCACTTTTAACAAACCCCTAATCCGGGCATTTTGGTTGGTCGGCTATTGTGCATATACTGTATGCTCATCGACACTCCGTACTCCACTCCCTATAGGTCGCTTATTTGTCCTATTTACACACCACAAGTCACCAGAGCGCTGCGCTTCGGCATTTCTCATGAACCTTCACGAAACCCACCCCATGTAGTCGCACCAAAGGTCACCGCCTCGCCCCTCTTTATTTCTTGGGCACAGCACCCGCCTATCCGGACCGCACACAAACCAGCCGTCTTGTGACAGTGTGCATCTATGTGCGTGCGTGCGTGCGTGCGTGTGTGTGTGTGAACTACAAATAAGCGGTTGCCGCGTGACTCGATGGTGATGCTGCGGCACCCCCCCGGTCGCATTCCTTTGGTGTGCTCGTTGGTCGGTGTTTTCACGGTTTCAACAAAGAAGGCGGCAACTTCAAAGGCCTCTGGGATATGATGTAAGTAGATGGGAGGAGGGGGCGGGGGATACCTGCATGGCCGAGATGTCCCGCCTCTCCGATTTGCGTGGGAATGTTGTGGTAGTAGTAGTAGTAGTAGTAGTAGTGGCCATCGTCCCAAAAGGATTACGTTTTCCGTGGCAACACGTGCTTTCTACGGAATATGGGCGGGTTTCTGTTGCCCAGGTCCACTTGCCAGCCTCCACCGGTCGATATGCCCCCCTATATGCCATGGAAACAGCGGCCAAAACTTGCATCCCACAAACAGGCTGGGCGTCGCGGCGTTCGTCCTGGCACTCGGGCGACTTGGGGACTGTCGAGCGGCGGCAACCGACTGCTGCATCATCATCCAGACGCGTTTGCTGGTTGTTGCCGCGGCGGCCACTTCCACCACCTCTTCGGGTGGAGGCACTGGGGACACCGCCATCTGTTCAGTATTGCCAAGAATCGTCATGTAAATGCCATCCATCAAGTCGACGCATTCTCTAGCAGTCGATTCCCGCACGAAAACGCACTCACTCCCAGTTAAATCCACCACTTTTCGCTGGGTTGTTGTTTGCCTCTGAACAATCTGAGCGATTGGGCGGGAGGGAGCGTTTTTTGCCTTCAAGCTGGGGTCAGTGGCTATACACGAAGGCGCACGCTCCCCTACGTGTGGGGGGGGTTGGGGGTGATTCTCCGCAGTTTGAAGGGACCGGGTTGTTTTCCAAACATGCTGTGAACTGTCCCCTCCTCCAAGAATAAATGTGTACTGTCTGTATGCGCTTTGGATTTGGGAGAAACGGGGAATGCGCGACGTGATAAATGCCCTGTGGTCAGATTTTTCCATGTTTCTCCTCGGGCACATCGCCCCCACATCACATCACACCAAACCACCCCCACCCCCCAAGAACGCACGCACACACGCAAGCAGACAGACCCACTAGTCAATCTCTGTACTTCTGTGTTGTACGTTCTCTGTGGAATTCTCGGCCAGCAGCGGTCGCGCCAATACCCTCTATAGTTCTGTCACAGTTCTGGGCACTATGCACGGTGTGTGTGGGTGTGCGCGCACGTCTAGACATGTGGATTAAGTAAGACTCAACGCAGTCGCCACCACCACCACCACCACTTCTTGTTAACATGTCTCTCTCGCTAGACTTTGTACAGGTTGGTATCGGGCTATTTGCGCCGCGGATAGTAATGGCTCTGTGAGGCCACCGTGCTTGCGACAGGACTGACGGGACTGGTGGCCCGCCGTAAGATACCCCCCATAGGTACATTTATATATCGCCAAACCCGCCTGTCCGGTTTTTGTGACATCCCTGGCCCCCTTGGCCTTTCCATTACCACGTGGCAGCTTTGTTTTATAATTGCCTGACGTCACTTCGACAATCTCGTTGCCGGGGTGATACAACTATAAATTGCCGACCGACTCCCAGCGCTGTTAGCAGTTGTGGAGTGCAACGCTCTCTCTTTCTCTCCAAATGCTCTTCTTACTTACAGCCACACACGATTTTTTACCGATAAAAAACAGTCAGCCTGTTTTGAGTCCCGTTGCTTTCATTGGTTGATTTTTCTTGCGTAGGTGACAAATCACCCGACAGCGCTTCACACAACCTGGCAAATGGCGAGGGCATGTTATCATCATCGTCTGCCGCATCGTTTCGGCATCGGCGGCAGCAACAGCATCGACATCTTCAAAGCAATGCCGTCGGAGGCAGCGGCGGCGGCGGCGGCTTCCTCCTCTCCGAGCTCACTCCGATCGCCGTGGCAAATTTTCGCACCGCCCCTCCCTCCGCCGCTGTGAGGACGACGGTGGGCAGCGGCAGCGTCTGCGGGGCGAGCCACGCCGCTGAGGCATCCAGTCCACCTGGTCACGCCGCCGCTGCTGCTGCCGCCGCTCCGAGTCTGGGAGGTCCAGTGCCCATCGCCAGGACCTACTCGTCGTCCTCGATCAGCCCCTCGCCATCGGACGTGGGCGCCATGAAGAGGGAACCCCCCAGCGGTGGTTCTATCCACGAAGACTCCGATGGTAAAACGGCTCATCATACTCATGTCCATGGTGGTGGGTTTCGTTTCGCGAGGAAGGAGGGGGGCGGCGCTTCATCTACTTACTAGCTCTTCTCCCTGAGAGGTCTAACGGCCAATGCGGTGTAACATATACTACTCGCGCAAGGGTTAGGAGGCGTGTGTTTGGTTTGTTGTCTGTTTGTGTCTCTTGCTGGAGGATGAGGCGGCTCCGTGGAAGCCAATTCCATGAAGATTCTTGGGGCGCTGGGCTCGCAGATTCTGGAGCCAGAACAATCAGCTGGACAACCATCTGCTCCGACCTGGCTGCCTCCGATCGCCGCGCATGGGCGGCCACGGTTCGCGTCATTCATGAAGCTGCCGGTTTATCATCATCATCATCATCTCGCAGCAGCAGCAGCAGATTGTCGCGATAAAGAAGAATAAGCAGACATAATCAATCTGAGATGGCAAAACAGGGACCTAATCTAGATTTGGGAAACGTCAATACAAATAAGTATCCTTGAAACAGTGACTGATACCGAGAATGCTGGAGTCGTACCGGTCCTTACGCCTGACACCCCCTTTCGATCGAGTGTCCGATTGGATGGTAGAAAGAAGGCTCAGAAAGGGGCTTGAGGACTCTGTGTGGGGGACCCCGGTCACATAAAAATGGCAATAATCAACATCCCCAGAGGAATACAAGCCTGGGTAGAAAGTTGGCTTCTTCTGTTTCTCCTTTGGCTGCAAGAGGTCGAATTCCACGTCACAGCAGATGGTGGTACAGTTCTGTTTCGAGCGGTGAACCTCATAGACGGTCAGCAGTCTCAAGTTCTCCACGGTTTTTAGTTGCTCGCCGCTACGATAACGCAAACCAGTGGATCCAAAATGGCCTACTAGAGGATAAACCAACTTCATGGGTTGTATTTTTCATTACCTAGAAAATATCAATCGCACTTCTCAATATCTCAAGACCCCAGAGGGCGACAGTGCCTTCTTTCCGGTGGCACATTGTCGTGGTGACGGTGGAGGTGGCTACCTCAGTCAACTCGGCCGAAGACGTCCGCCCTCTCCCCCTCCCCCTGCACCGCCACCCTTCTCCACCTCCTCGGCTTCCTCGTCCCACCAATACCCCCTACTGCGGCACTTGCATTCAAATGGCCGAAACCACTACCAATTGAGAGGCGGCGGAGAGGATAGCCAGGAGTTTCCAAGGCGCCGCGGGAAGTACTCGGGCTACTCGACGGTGCGCCTCGGCCTCGCTGATTGGTCCCATCGGCGACCGTATCCCCTGCTACATAATTCGACGTCGTCGCCGCCGCCGCCGTTCCCCCACAGAATCCAGGCCATTGTTCCCCACCAGTCGACGGAGGAAAGAGGCGCTGTTGGCGATGAAGAGGCGCCCCAGTCGACTACTATTTTGGGGTATGCGCCCCACTGTCATTCACGATTGCGAAAGCAATGGCCTTTTTGTAGTAACGAAAAGCGTTCAAAGCAAAGTCGTTGTGTTGAGTTGTTGTATCGGTTTAAATTTTTTCGTGCTGTTGCCGCTATCTGATCGACGGCAACGACCTGGGCTCAACCAGCCCCAGAGGAATGCACGACAGGAGCAACTCTGATTCCTTGCTTGGTACGCCATTCGAGATTTCTCTAGAAGGATATTTCCCGAAAAAATCGATTGGATTGACCCAAATACTGCAGCAGCGACGACCGCTCTCGGATGAGCGAAACCGTCCAATCATTAGGCAGGAAACAGTGTCGCTGTGAAGCCCATTTCATATATATTTTGAGTAATTAGAGGAAATTAATCTTTTTTTTAAAATCTTGATAAACTTGTTAAAAAAAGCTGCATTCATTTAAAATACACGTGTTTAGAGCTTCCGCATATAAAAAGCGATCGTTATTTGCATCACCTAAATAGTAAATATGATATTTTAATGTTTTTAATGTCTTATTTATATGATACTTTCTGTTAATAAGTAGTTTGTATAATTTGAGATTGTACTATGGTTTTTCGTTTTTATGTAGCAAATGCCTGTTTTCTTCGGACAATCAAGGGCTCAACGATGGCCGCTCGTTTCGGAGAACGCCCGCGGTTGAAACATTGATGAAGAATATTACCCAATCTCCAGCGGACTTTCAGGTCGATGCATGAGCTGTGTAAGTGGCGACTTCCGTATTCTGTTGTAGTCCACTGGGGCTCCCCACTGAATATCACGAAATTCTACCACGTTTTACGACCTCCTCATTCTGCATTCCTTTCGAATATGGAACGATGCTTCTTTCTATTGTTTTAAGGCGATTTCACGCATGGATAGTTGTTAATCATCTAGCATGTATGGTGTTGCTCCCTCGTAGGGTATCTGTCCCGGGTTAATAAATCACAACTAATGCTGTCGTTTCGATTGACATGAGCTCAAGACGACTGTGAGGACGAGCGGTGGAGTTTGAGAATGTCTGTGTTTGCGGATGTTGGTGGAGGTGTTGCAGAGTCCCTACTAAGATGAGTTTGAAAACACAAAGGTCAACTAACTGGAAGACCACAAAATACGAGATGTGTTCACATGAAAGCGTGGCCATTTACGCAAATTTGTGTCGTTTTATGCACGTTTTTCTACTAAGATAGCCATAGAAAACAGTAGACGAATAGAAGTTTGGAGTGGTACTTACAAATGGTGAAGCGGTCAGCATCCTCGCTGACGAGAGACCAAGGTTCCACTCTCAGGCCAGGCCACCACGTGTGGCACTGCAGGGACGCGGCCACGTGGCAAAATATTCCAACACCCATCTAGGCAGTTTATCCAGTAGTAGGAGATTGCGGCATAAATTTGATTGTTTTTTCACTGGGAGACATTGGACTGGACACACGAACCCCAGTTCCACGAAAATGGAGGAACAGTGCTGGGGGTGTGTGGCGCGCAATCGGTTAGCCTCCTCTAGGATTCTGTTTTCCCCGTTTTATAGATACTTCTCAGAGAAAATATCAAAGGTGCCTCCGGGGCCCCGTCGTTATGACGATGACGAACAATGACGACGGGCCCCCCACTGCTCCCCCCACACCCCCCCCCCGACTCGCGGATGTGCAATCTTCTTTCAACTGTATATAAATATAACTATATGAATACATTTTCGCCGTGCGACTATCTTATAGGCCCTCGAACGGGTGTGCCGTTTTATGCAACTCGCCTTTGACCCCGACCCTACCACCTCCCACTCTACTTGTATTCCCAGACTCTCCACCACTCTTTCTTTCTACTCAACGCCGCAAATGGTGCGCTTATGTATCCATTGTTATGAAATATGTAATGTATGTATATATATATCTATACGTTGATTTCCTAAACAAGTGCGCGTTTTTTGGAGTTGGAGGAATCTCCTAGCGCGCGGATTTAACTCCTGTGCAGCACTCTCGGTGTAATTTTACTCGAAACGTCTGTTTAACCGTCCTCATTACGAATATCCCCCGTAAACCTCTGCGCCCCTGCTTGCTTGCTTGGTTTGTGCGGCTTTGTTGACGTCACAGAGATCGACTGCCCACGATCCAAGATAAGAGGGCAGATTTAGTACGGTAGTCATTTCAACGAAAAATACCGCAAGTGCTTAACTTCATTTTAAGCAGTGTTTTCCAGCGTCAACCTGGGTATGATTTTGTTGAGAGAAATTCTAATTGGGATTTTAACGGAGCGTGTTTTTAACCGCCTACAATCGCGTCATTGACTTTAGAGTTTACATCGACCAAAGCCGTTAGTCTCCCAACATCGAGGAACGATAGGTTAATGTATCCTGAATTCCAAGTGACATTTCACTGCATTGGTGGAACTGGATGGACTTTGCGGGGCTATCTTCTATTGGAGGATGGTTTTTCTTCACGGACAGGGAGCTAAGTTGCATATTTCGAATCGCCATACATCCACGACGAATTCGGGACCAGAATTGTCAGCTCCAGGAATAGAGTAGCCGGCAAAGTGCACCGATCACACCACCGCATTGTCGGATTATTTTTTTCCTGTTGCTGAAGCCGGGGTTAATGGTATTCTTTAAAACGAGCACCATTAAAGCCATAACCATCATTGGTACAATCGCGGTGTGATTACGACGATACACGAGCCCTCGTTGGTGTTAAAATGCTAGTTTAAAATCTATCAACGGCTGTGGAAGTGAAGCTGGGTCGTTATGCGCTGTTAAGTTTAGTCTTACCGGGCGTTCTCTCCCGAAAGGAGCGAGTCAACAGCATCCCGGACCTGTCGCGTAAATTAATAGGGAACGGTGGAAAGACGCAGACCCGGTCTCCCATGGTTAACGCGCGTTTCGGGACGGCCTTGCCGTTCCGCTAGGTACTCGACGTAAAGGTCGATTGCGAACTTCTACTGGTAGAGCTGAACCCGCCATGTTCGCTAGGGTTTCGGAAGAGACCACGAGCAAAGAAATGACTCGCAATGGCCAATACATCTTAAGGAGATAACACCTGAAATGTAATTCCAATGACCCGCGATTAAATCGAATTACCAACGGTTGTTTAAAACGTTGTGTTTTATTGGCTACGTTAACTACAAAGTAGCATAGTTGCTGTCATTGACCGAGCATTCCATTTTCAACCAATGATGACGCGATTATCCACCACACACCCGGAGGTGCAGCATCCAGGTCTGGGAGGTCGGCATTCGCGGCGATTGAATGCATCAAGAGCCTATACAAATATAAAAACCAAAATCAAAACTTTCTATCTAACCGCAATTTTAACTACCGAATTGCTTCTCGCTGTCGTTTTACAAATGTGTCCAAACCGCACATACTAATTCACCCATGAACGAGTCATAGAAAATTGAGAACATTAGACTTTTAACTAAAGAGATGCTTCGCCAAATTGTGTTAGAATTGGTTGATTGTTAGGTAAAAATCGTATTTCCGACGAAGAGGTGTGTTACTGGACTAACCTCGTGGTAATACCCATAGTAACCTGGACCATCCCACGTGATTCTATCGAAGCAGAGAGGCGAGTAATTCTTTGTGCATGGCTGTTGTAGAATTCTTTTGTGACCGTTCCATTTGACAAAGGGTACTTGCCCAGGAAGATTTCCCAGAATAGAATTCTCTGTTAATTCAATGAAATAATTATACGCGCATGAATACCGAACAAATTGGATAATTTTACTCGCCATAATAACATGAATTAAGGGAAATAAAATTGAACAATACAGTGAATAGCCGTAATTTTAAGAACATTACGTTTTTTCAATGTGCATTTCAGAAATCAGATTACCATGCACAGTAACACAGAATAACAAAAATCATGTGAATCTAAACGACTAAGCGTACCTTGGTGCTGATTTAATTTTCTCTTAAGTTCGGCATATTCGTCATCACTCCTGATGTCGATGGCATCCCGTCGTGTTAAAGGAGGTAGGGAATGATGTCTTTGATACTTTTGCCAACGCCTCTCCGAAGGTATATACCAACCTGCCTGGAAGCAACTGGATTTTAATTTTCCCTCACGATAATTGTACTCGGGAATTTCGATGCGGTAATCCCGGATTGTGGACACTGTCGAATATGACTGACCAGCCGCGGCCATTCTAAAACAAATTTATATTGTTTCAAATTTAATTAATAAATTTGGAATAACTAAATAGTAAATACTGTTGTTCGTTTTATAATTGGTTAAAAAATTATATCACGGAATTTCATAGCAAACCTTAAATAAAGCACAAGTAAACCCAATCATATAAACCAAACACTGATGATTAAAACAAATATGTGCACTAATCAATTTTAATGCGTGTGTATTCCGATACCACGAAATCATCGATATCTGACATCAAAACGAAAACGTTTTATGAATCACTCTTTTGTGGCAATACTTTCTAATTACGATTTAATTTGTGAGGGCTTTCGAACGGACTGCTTTTGTAACAGTGTCTATATCATCGGTTGGATATTATTGCATTTTTGAAAAATTCCCCGTCGTATGTTCGACACGCAATAGCCTGTAACAAGCTGTGGTCACACGATGGTCGGAGGATCAATGTGAAAACCCGATCAGGCTTCGCGAAATACTCCATTGAATTTGGGATAAGAAGATGTTAGTTGTCAGCTTAAATTTATGAATTAGGGACAATGCCGTATTGTTGTGTCCAATTTCCGTAACTATCGCGGTCACGGAGACATTGTCTGCCCTCTAAGATTATTCTACAACACACCATTCGCAAAAAGAAGGCCACCATTTTGTTTTGTAATAACGTCTCGTTATAGACCGCCATAGTAACGATATCTATGCCTTACATTCTCCTTCGGTAAATTTTACAAAATAACCGTTAATGTGCTCTATTCCTACATATTAACGTGATTAAAATTAAGGTAATTTGGGTTACTGTTAAGAGAAGCAGCTGGAGAAAGAAATGGCCATGGTCACGCATGCAAAAAAATATGGTTAAAAGAAACTAAGGCCTCTCAGGAAACTTACCGTCTATTTGATGAGTGTAACGCCATTAGGGGACCGCAGGTTAGAAATTTAATAATTGAAAAGTAAAGGAGGTAGCACTGCCCGTTGCAGCACACCAACGTTATTGGGAAAGTGAGAGGGGGCTCTGTTTTGGACTCCAACGTGTTGGTGCCGTTTAGAGGAACCATTTTTAAGACTTCCGTACACATTATCTTCACAAAGTACAGATATAATACGGGAGCATTAAACGCCTAAAGCTGAGGTCCAAAAATACGCCCTTGACGGCTTTCGCTCAGACATCAAGCGAATGGCGGAGGGTGGAATTGGAAATAGGTCTTTACTTAACAGGTCTCGTTAACCCATTGACCGCTTTGGAATAGGTATTATGGCAAGAGAAAGAACAGTCTCCCAGCGAATAATTCATAGTTCGTCAGACATTCGGAGTAATCTCAAGGTGACAGATTTGCAGAGCCGCAGTTTGGGACTTGGCCTGGTTGGTGGACCAGCCAACATTTTGGAGGTAGAAGATTCGTGGGCGGGCAGAAAAGCACCGTGATTAAGAGACCCAACGTTGTGCACAGTGAAATATTCAGTTGATGTGACGATAAAGCTGTCGTTACGAGCATCACGGTCTAGGGGTCGAATTGGATGATGCGAGCTATGGGTTACCGTCAATCTGTGTAGATTTTTAGAATTATGGTAATTTGAAGACTTTGTGGCCCAAAAATCAGAATAGCACGATGGCCAAAGACGAAGGTCGGGAATGAAAAATATTGTTTACTATTCAAACAATAGTGAAGACCCGACCTGGGCGGAAACGCCGACAAGGCGCGATGCTAAGCGCCCGCTGCAAGCGAGTCCTGACTGGACACACGTGGGGCGTGTCGTGGTCAAAAGTGGGGGCCGGCCAAGTGTCGTCGATGTTGTCTTAATTTATCCACGTTCAGGTCACAGCATGCGGTGTCGTGTGCGTTAGCCAATTGGGTGCCAGTGTAATGGATGTCATGCGTCTTGAATAAATTAACACACCATTTAAGGTCACTACATGGCTCCCCCTTAGACTCTTCGTCGTCAGGGGAAGAGATACAATAAAAAGTTCCTTAAAGGAACGATTACAAACAAAAGGAATCACTAGGGGGCAAAGTCAGCGAGGTTCAGGAAGGGAGACTGCTGTCAGGCCTCGCGGAAGACGGTAAATCGGTTGGATATTATATTGCGAAATTGACGAATGAAAAGGGTTCCAAAGTACTTGGAACACGTTCAGGAAACGTTCGTGTCGTTCGATGCGAGTTCATTACATCGTAGCAGGGTTGACGTTCGGATTGACCACAATCGGGCGAGGATGGCACATTATTGTAAAAAGTTTTTCTATCATTGTCTGAGGTGAAGATGAAGAAAATAATGTAGCCTGGTTTTCGTGTCTACCGATGCGAGTCGTGTGTGTCGTAGCATGGTTGGCGTTCGGATTGACAACACGTGGTTGAGGGTAGCATATAATTGTGAGAAAAGGGCTTCTATCGCTGCAAGGATATCTACGCAGAATTCGCCCTCGAGTAGGATGAAGAGTGTTACTTCACGTGGAATTCGCGTCTATTGATGCAAGTCGTATGCGTCGTAGCATGGCTTGCGTTCGGGTTGATTTGAAGCGGCCAAGGATAGTATGTGATTGTTTGAAAAAGGCTTATGTTGCTGTGGGGTGATTAGCGCTGACGGATTCCTCACGGAAGATGAAGGGATTAATATAACCTGACTTTTGCGTTGATCTGTGCGAGTCGTATGCGTCGTAGCATGGCTGGCGGTGGAGTTGAAACAAAGCCGTCGAAGAAAGTAAGTAGGGCACTTTTAAGTTCACAGTGAAATATTATCCTGTTTCAGCCGCAGATGGGTGAGAACGTCGTCTTTATGGCGGCCTATGGTTTTTCACAAAAGGACATGGGCAAAACGGTTCGAAAATGTAAAATCGGATGAATATGTTCAAACATTACGTCGATCATCGTAGATCAGAAGATTTGCTCCGGGCATGATATGCTCGCCAATATGGTAATTCGAAGAATTCGTGGCCCAAAAATCAGAATAGCACGATGGCCAAAGACGAAGGTCGGGAATGAAAAATATTGTTTACTATTCAAACAATAGTGAGGGCCCGACCTGGCCGAAAACGCCGACAAGGCGCGATGCTAAGCGCCCGCTGCAAGCGAGTCCTGTCTGGACACACGTGGGACGTGTCGTGGTAAAAGTGGGGGCCGGCCAAGTGTCGTCGATGTTGTCTTAATTTATCCACGTTCAGGTCACAGCATGCGGTGTCGTGTGCGTTAGCCAATTGGGTGCCAGTATAATGGATGTCATGCGTCTTGAATAAATAAACACACCATTTAAGGTCACTACAGATGTTCGATTTTCAGAACAACTCATCCCCAAAAATATGATTGAGTCGATTTACTCACCTGTGTTATGATTGAAATGGGTTTATTTTCTCGATTCCTCTCCCCAATTTTAAAAATATTAACTTGTATTTTTCATTACGTTAATTATTGATCTTCGAAGCTGTTTTTGTCCGTTTGCGGTTTTTGCTAATAAACAACTGGTTTATAAACCTAAAATACTTCGTCCCACTGCATTCATGAAGAGGCATTTCAATCCACCTATTTAGCGCGAAGCAAATCATGCGTAATTCCTCTGCACGCTGAGTGACGGTATGAAGGTGAGCGTGAAAATATGCTAACAGATTAAAGGAGTTATAATAGTTTCGAAATACAGAGTCATTGAACACACAAATATTCTTAATGATAACTATGATAATTGAAACGCGCATGTTTCGACTTAACGCAATGCCCACTGCGCGCCAATGGGAAGCCACCTTGCGGCACTACACTCTTCCACGTGGTGGTCATCCTATATAGCTGTAACTATGACAATCCGATTCAACAAAATGGACTCGTTCTCTCCCTCTCAATAGGTTGACTCACACTGGATCATGCATGGCCACAGCTGCGATGATCCGCAGTCGACCCGTTAGTTAGTTATCGTAGTAATACATAGTCATAGTAATATGCACGTATTCCATACATTCAGCGCGTATTATTGTGATTATGCCTGTCTGGAACGTGTCCGCTTGACTAACGTTAACCCCCCCTTCAATGAATGTCCCAGATTTCTAAGGTCAAAATCCCCCTACCGGAAGAGAGTCGCCTAATCATAATAATTACGGTAATCGGTTTATTGAGGTCACGAGGACCTAACCATTAAGTAATATCGAGGTATGATACCACGTACGAAAGCGGTCTCTGGGTGCACTAATTTCACCGCTCCTGGTGAATCTAATAATCGGGACAAATTTGGAAAGTCCCAATTACGATATGCAGCAGTTCTTGTTGAAATAGAAAGGTTTAATCTTCGCCTTGGTTGAAGAGATTAATATTGAGACGGGCGCCTAACATTTGTTGATTAACGAATGATTGAGAATTGAATTGATTCGTGTGGTAAATGGAAATTTTTGTTTAGGGCGAAGAGATTTTTTTTCCGAGAGATGCCGGTTCAGTTAAAAAACATAAACCGAATGCTCAGCCTTTTTATGTGTCTCGTTTGCGTACCCATCACAGTCACGGAGACTTCGTCTGCCCTCTCAGATTAATCGACACTACGCAGTCGCTCATTGAACTTTCCATCATCCCCGTGTCTCCAGACGAGACAGAGGAATCAAAAACCGTTTGGCGTACTTAAAATAAATCCACTTTTCCATATTATGATAAAATGGGTTTCTTGTGTGGTGCTGCCATGAAGATTTTCGGCAATCGTCCAATCAATGCTCCAAATTTGCGCGGTTTTATCCTACTTGTGGATAAATCGGTTTAATGCGAGTTTAACATGAAGATGGACGGCAATAGACTTGCGGGTGGTCTGAGCGGGTATTCGAACCAACAGAACTGGGACACCAAACGCGCCGCCGCCATCTTCCACGGCTGAATTCAAGTGTTATATCAACGTGTTTGATTTTGTAAGTACTGCATCCCTTGATTGCTTCTGCTGTCTTCGTTTCCATATTTGACAGATGAAGATTCGAAAGACAAATTAAACCCAAGAAATAGATTAAATTTGAAAAATATGCAATTGCGGTCATTGAGCGCGCCAAATAAGTTGGTCTAACATATACTCGATTAACCCAAATATCTTGGGGGTCCTCAAAACCTCCATCGTCGGACAGGCTCTCATCCGCGGTTCTGAATACTTGTGAGCCTCTTGCAGAATGTTGGCAACCGTCATTTATAGCTGCATTGCGATTACACAACAATGCGGCTGCTGTAACATACGCTGAGGATCGTTAACGGGGATTCCCGACGCAAAAGTGGTCTTTGTAGAACAGTCTACAACTGCGTGCACTAAAATGTGCCTTAATCATATTTTCCTTGACAACAGACAACCACCTATCACTGGCGCCATCGTTCAGTTATTTATTCCTAGGCTCAACATGACGGATCCGCAAACACTTTTCCCGCACCCGTCAGCTAAACAGCATGATGCTTTTATCGCATACTTTTATTGAGTAGCTTTCCAGGGGCCATATAATGCGGTAATTTCATAGTGGTTTATCAGTTAACCTACTGGAACCGACATCTGCCATCCCCGACTTGGAATTGTCATAATCCTACACGCACTGAAGATGGCCGCATTCGTTACCCCTCACCCCCTCATTCATGTCGATGAACGAATTAATTTGGGAAAATTTAATCTCTAAATAGACTGCGAAAAATAGAAAGGTAACATGACACACACACACACATGCTGTATGTTTCGCAATGGTAGTAGTTCGTATCTGTTAGGAATACTCTCTGGGATTGTCCGATTTTCGTCTGACCATTTTAAAAGGACGAACTGTCCGACGACAGCTTTGGTGCAGCATACAGCGACGATTGGGTTTGTGTAAAAATCGGGACTAACGACAGCGGGATATGGGAATTGGGTTGGGTGTGGATATTATACAACTGGGGAGGGGTGTGGTCGGTAGAAAAGTTGGGAGAGTTCGGTAGTTGAAGATAAATAGCCTCATAGTGAGGGGGTTTGGGTATAGGGGGAGGCCTCCCTGATAATGCCGTAGGAAACAGTCTAGGCATCGATTGTTCACACACCGCATCAAATATTAAATTAAAATGCAGTCAAGCGGGGTCCTGCCGATGATCGGCTGATGCTCGTTTCTAAAACTAAAAAATACGAAAACGGAATAATAAACGGCGTGGAATACACATCAAAGGTACAACGATCGATATAAAGAATCGATTCGGGGTCAATTGTGCACCAACATGTAAAAACCGGTGGTTAAAATGCAGTAAAATGGACAACCTAATCGCTTTATTATTTAGTTTTTGTGGTAGGAGTAGCACCTCTGGTCGCGGGGGGGTTTTCATGCCTCAGGTAATCCAAGAGTTATTGGTTTCCTCTCGACACTCAACTCACTCATCTCTGGCTGCAAGCAGCAGCGGCCACAACCCGAAAAACCGCTGACAGGCGGACTAAACTTGATGCGAGTAGCTGGGAAGTAAACCTGTAAGTGAGAGCTCGAAGGAAAATCCAGCGTACTGGGTGGAGGAGACCCACATCAGGATTCGCGGCCAGGAAGGCGGATCACGTTCTATGGCCCAGATCCCTGCTGCTGCTTTGCGGGATGCACTTGACTGTGAGAAGGATGGAGTCTCCCTCGAACAAATCCAGGTGCCGGCACCTGCACCAAACGCCATAGCAACCTCATGTAAAATGTCCCTTATTATCTCTTTCGACTATCTCCTGCTGGAATGAGGGCCGGCTTCATGGAATGCTAGTCTGCCTTAAGATTCATGGGAATATTGTACAGATAGGGGCCACACGTGGAAGCCGGACTGGCAATATCGCGGATGGTGAAGACAATTTTGGTAGCTTGACAAACAGGCCCAAAAGAATAGCACACATAGAGCCAACTTGACGAAAGCCGACCGGACGCATACCCCGCTGTCGATGGCACCGCTACCACCACCCACTGCCCCCGGAACACTCACAGCCGAAGCGGACGAGGGCCGGTCGTGGTTGGTCGAAGAGGACGAGGGTTGGAGGTCAATACGGCCCGCGAAACACGGCGTAGTGGAGGGAGGAGATGCGGTCGTGCTGCTACCAGAATCCCCAGATGGCGTCATCAGGGCATCGTGCATCTCTTCGCCTATAACGGTGGAGAAATTAAGCTACAAATTAAGCCTTGTTTTAAGAAAGCGTGGGAGGCAGTGCCACTCAGTGCGAAACTGTATGTGCCGTGAGCACGAGACGCAAGACAGACCACGGATGATGGAGCTTCGTGGATATTATATAAACCGCGGACGTGATCTCTGAAGCTTTTTTTGCGGCCATCACCAACTAGAGTATGGGTCGTCCTCGTTAATGACGCAGGTTATGTCCCCAGCGACGGTCTACATTAATTCTAGACGTTTGTGGCACATGGTTTACAAATAGGAAATGAAACACCTACTGTCCACGTCCAGTGGATAAACGTCACCACAAATCTCGTATGTTCACAAAACGGCTACCAAAAAATATTGTTTTTCTCAAAATAAAACCGATTTATATCCACGACGAAAGGAAAATTCGAGGTACAATATTTAAGTAGAACCCCAACGCTAAGTGGCGTGTACTTACGTAGGCGCATAGAGCTGGTGGCATCATCCACGCCATCCGCTTCAGCAACAACCACATTAAGCGGATGTTGCTTCCGCGGGGGTTTGGCCGACGGGGAGGGGGTAATGTTGGTGAGCGTCCTATCGAGGTCATGTGTAGGCGGAGACACCCCCCCGGGCCCCATTAGCGTGCTCGAGCCGCCGTGCTTATGGCGTCTAGCCGCAGTCTCGGCAGAGTAGAAGGAGAGGAATTCGGTGGGGGAGCTCGGGGGAATGGCGGGCGGGCCCGGCGATGCACCAAGGCGCGGCAGTGTGGAGAAATCAAAGTCGGAATTGTTGTCTTCCACACGGGAAACCAAATCCATGTCGAACGCGGAAGATGAGGAGGGACCGGTGTAGGGTTCCGTTGAACCGGAGAGGCCGCCACCGCTGGATTGAAGTTTCGTCTAGTGAAACAAAAGAAATAGCCCTAGAGCGGACTCCCAGATAGACTCGGACACACCAGGATTCAAACAACGTACCTGCCACCCGGAATCACCAACACCACCAGTAAGGGCGGCATTCATTTTGCTGGGCACATCAGGCGTGCTAATCGATGGACAGGGCGTGGTGGCCGGACTTAACAACGCCATGTTGTCATAGGGACCGCCGTGATAGTAATTGCTACCACCAGCGACGCCAGTCGGCCGTTGGTGGTGTTGGCTCGGACCAGAGGAGCCGGCGGACGAGGCATTCGACGAGGGACGCGCTGCGGTACCCTGCTGATAGGAGCCCATGTGGCCATAGGGGTTGTTGTTGTTGCTGCTGTCGTTCATGTTTGCGCACGAGGAGGACGAGGAGTTGCCGAAGAGGTTTGGGTGCTTCGATGGACTTGAGCCGCCCAAGTGCACCCTCGTCTGAAAAATGACATTGGGAGTGGAAATCAATTTGTGCGAAACACGAAAACAACACCCAAAACAAATAAACCAAATAGGGTGAGCGTAAAAAGCAGAATCGCACGGGAGGTTCCACCGAAAGTGGGCGAGGGTGGGCGCTTACCCACGAAATTGCGGTTTAAACTTGGCTGTTTTTGTCGACCACGCAAATGCATGGCAAACAACCGCATAATAAAAAGGTAATAAAAAAATGAATATTAAAAGAAAAACCCCACGCCAATCTGAATCCTTAATTTAATGCCAGGGTTGGGGGGAGGGCAGCGAGCGCGCTTGTTTATACGGTTTAGACCGCACCCAACCCCCCCCCACACACATCGACCGCCCTCGCTCTCTCCATCGCTACAGCCTCACACAGGCTCTAATCAAACATGCATGAGTCATTCATCTGGCCACAAATCAGCAAACTAGATTGGTTGTCCCGAAAACCCAGCCTACCAGCGGAGGCCGTGGGAAGAGGCAGGGGAGAGGGGCGTTTGATGGCTGATTAAAACAAAGGGGACCACGGCGTTGTGTCGAACTCAACTTTTCAAGGAACTACAAAAACATTGTCCCAATAAGATAACGGCCAATTATGGGGCGCGGTTAAGTAATTTGAAAAATTCCCCGGCTTTATATTGGTAAAGTTGAAGGTACAAAAAAAGTTTATTTTTCCGCCGATTCCAATACAAGCGAGCAGCCGGATTGAAATGCGTGTTCACGAACAGGCAGTGGAATATGAAACCGTCACGGGGTTCGGCGCGAGTAACAGCAGGAGAGAGGAGGGAGAAAAAGCACATGGACACCATCCTGTGCCTTGAAGATGGCAAAAAACTGGGTCAAATTTAGAACCTTGGCCTGGGTGCACATTGAGGCCGCCTCTCTCTCTTGCCGCTTCAATGCAACGCACTCACTGTGTCCCCTTCCCGAACCCCTAGTGCGCCAGGCTAAATGTACACAAGTGCGCCCGAGTCCCCCTGAGTGCGTAATTGAAAACGTAGAAATTGCCGAGAGCCGGCGCTTCTCTCACCACCACCAGCAGCACCACAACGAGGTTCACCCGTGTACCTAGACAGAATCTCTGCC
This sequence comes from Proteocephalus fallax, assembly GCA_028672205.1. Classification (NCBI taxonomy): domain Eukaryota; kingdom Metazoa; phylum Platyhelminthes; class Cestoda; order Proteocephalidea; family Proteocephalidae; genus Proteocephalus; species Proteocephalus fallax. Next base: position 1,129,982 of record JAPUBX010004013.1, on the reverse strand, counting down.
CCCGAGTTGAATTGACACCAGGGCCGGGTGAACGGGCAGCAGGTGAAAAGAGATAGACACACTGGGGACATTTGAGATTTGACCGAGACACTGAAACTGGCGTATAAAATAAACCTCTACACCCAGACGCTGTCTCGAGCTGTCGAAAAGATCACTGTAATGTCCCCGTTGGTCCCCAAGGTGTTATCCACCTCCGGAAAGCGGTAACCAAGTACACAACGCGTACCATGGGTTCGTGGGCTCCAGGGGCATCAACCGGTAAATGGGTTGAGGGCGCCTTGTAGGTTGAAACGGGAGCGTAGGGACTTCGGACACCAATAACTGGGGTGAGAGGAGCTGGAGGTTGCTGGTGATGGTGAGAAAAGCTGTGCGCTCCGCCATTGGTTGCGAGGTAGCCAGTGGTGTTGTAGGCGTCCATACTACGATTGCCGTAGGGCGTCGATGGAGTGGACGAACAGTAGGCGTTTGCCGTTGGCGGTGCCGTCGCAGACAGGTAGGCCCCGTCCGTGGACGCAATCTCCGAACAACTAAACAACACATAAAAGACGGAGTAAAATAAACAAAAGTAGTCAATGCTGCCGCATTACGGCGGGTATCAGCACAGTACACTGGCAACCCATAAAGTCACGAAGGATCACAGTCGATGTATATAGCAACAACGAGGACGTTTTTTTACAGTTCTAGGTCACTCCATTTGTGGAATTGTCCCCAAAAAGATGACTCCAGTATTCCCCGTACCCTAAAGAGGCAGGAGTAACCCAATGGTGTAGCAGTAAGTCTCCTCAGTGTTGGTGAGGGACCAGGGTTCGACCCCCAGGCCACCACGGAGACGCCTTCACGTACAATACTAGTCCCACGACAAGCACCAATGAAGTTTATATAAGAGTGCCGCCAAAATATGCATTGAATTTGAAAGAGGCAGGAAGGTAATTACGGAAATTGCGAGCCCACCTCCATGAGTGCATGCAACCGACAATCCCAAGTGACTAACCTAAGTCGTCTTTGGTCCGCGGCGGTGGCATTTGAAGAATGAGCATATGCCAGTTGCTGCTGATGTTGGAGATATGCATTCATGGCTGCGTAGTGATTACGTTGAGTGGATGTGCCCAACAGTTTTCCTGCCAAGTTCTGAAGTCCCGAGGTTGCCGAAGCCGTTGTGGAGAACTAAACATAAAACACGCAAATATGGTCAGTAATGGCAACAATGGATGCCAACAGGACAACAATACACCAGAATGCCACAGCCAGATGACCTCTAGAGGCGCACAGGCAAAACCGCGACCGAATATCAACCTGTACCGACTGAAAGGCTTGCCAAACCGGGCATGGGTACCTGGAATGCCAAATCTGTTTGACTACCCGTCTATACCACTCCATGCCGTTCGTTTTTCGCCAACCGGGGCATGGCGACGACGATGAAATACAGGTTTCAAGGCTCCGAGTTCGGATGGCGTAAAACATGGTGAAACCAGAGCACCCGAACTTATTTTCGAGCGGCTAGAGGATCAACCGACGCCATGGCTGCTTCCATTAAGTTTATTGGGACCATTTTACGGGTAAAATGAAAGTGCCAGTAGACAGAGTTGGGAAAAGATGGGCAGCTTCTCGCAGCTTGACGCCAGTCGGATTGAGGGATTCGCCGCACATCGCAAGAAACTGGCACACAAACGAGGAAGCAGCAACGGCCAATTCAAAGCACCGATGACTCAAACGCGAGGGTGCACACACAATGGGAGCGCGCGCGCACACAGACGTCTGCGTTGACATTTAAATATAAATGTCCGCCAGTGAGGATGTGTGGAAAGCAATGATTCAGTGGTCAGTTAATTGTTCCCACGCGGGACAGCATCGTAAACAAAGAACAAAGAGGGGGTATCCCTTCGTCACAGAAATCGACCAACTCCATCCATGGATTCTTCGACCGAGGTTTATTACAAAACGGACCAGGCTATTTCCCGAGTCACCCAGTCACGACTGGTCCTCGCATTTACGAATTAATCCAGAGAATATTAATGAGAAGCCTCCTCTAGAAGGAAATTTTGTTTTGGGATTTGTGGTATACCCAATAACCATATCTCCTGCAAGACGACGAGCTGAATTCACGGGCGTTGTGGTTGTGACATTCGTATGAAGAATCCTGAGAATAACGAGTCCAGCGCCACCCGATACAACACCAGTATTACCTGAGACAGATTGAAAGCCTGTTGGCCCGAGGAAGACATGGAGGGGTAGGCGAGGGTTGCGGCAATGTTGGCGTTGTCGAAGTTCGTGGCAGTGGCTAGAGGGCTCCTGTATGCGGGCGTGGCGGAGACGAGAGCCGAGGAAGCAAAAGGACCTGCGGTGTTGCCAGCTGACTGCATGGAGCTGACTGGTGTGCGGGCCCCCGGGAGCATCGCACGGGCCGTCGGAGTCGTCTGCGTTTTTCTCATCCCACCACCTGCGTTGGACAAATCTCCGCTTAGGGGGACCTCCGTGCGCGGCGATATGGCTACAGAGACACCAAAATGTCGACGACACACACGAATTAATTAGAAGCATAAACGGGACAGTGACAAACGAGGGGGTGAAGTTAAACGTTGCTGTCAGTGAGAGAACCGGGTTCGTCTCCAGAGTAAGACAACCTCGGGTGGCGCAGGGGACGCCACCGGTAAACCCTCACGAATCCGGTTTATTCTCTAGTTGGAGACAGCCGTCTGGCATGCCTGTCTCATAAGTTTTAAAATGATACCAAAAACGTAAGCGAGAGGATGAACATGCAGCATTAAAACAATGACTAGAGGTAATGCAACAACCATATATATCCACCATTTACATATCCCATTAGTAAACCCCTCAATGGGCGGTTTCAACCAAGTGCGGGAAGTCGATAAACCAAAATCTCTATGAATCGTCCCCTACTTGCGGACAAGATCAACTCCCCCAATCAAAGCCAGACGGCGATGTAAGATTTTTAAAGCTTAAATATTCACGACGTCGGCACACAATTGCACAGGAGCAATCTGAAATGTATACTAAACCCTTTCCGACAGCATTCAAACGATTACAGTTGTTCAGAATGAAAGGATAATCAACAAATAAAAACATTGGAAAACCCTGGCTGTTTATTTAAACATGGCGTGGCACCCTCGGCGGCCATGCGGTGGTGAGGTCATATGTCTGGACACCCCACGGCCGTCCGATTGCTGCATAAATAGTTACTTAACGCGCATTACTTAACCCAATGCACACGAACCTTCTTTCTTGAACAGAGCCTCTTTCCCGTGGACACTAGGGGAGGAGTGGTTGGACATGGAGAATCCCTGACCGCGGTTGGACACGTCGGCTCCACCGGGTGCCTCTTTTGTGGGCTGTCCATACAGACCTACAAAAGAGAACATCAACAGCGAATGAAGCCATCAGTCCAAGACAAAGTGATCGAAACGGTATTGGAAGACAAGTAAACATAAGCGCAGTGACACGCCTACTTACTAGCTTGAATGGCCTCAGCTAATGCGTTGGACGCGGCAGCCGACGGGGTAAGGAGAGTGGATGAAGAAAGACCGGTGGTATTCGTGGCACAGGGATTGTGGCTAGTGGATGCCTTATTGGGGTTCGCCAAGTGGGCAACCAACGCAAAGGCGTGGCGAGAGCGGGCGTTGACGTAACGATTGGTAACGAGGTGCTGGGCCAATTGTAGCAGGGAGGTGAAGGGCAGTCCAAAGACATTTAGGGAATACTCCAGGAGGATGTTGGCTACATCGCCAAGCAGGGATCCAGTGACACCGAGGACCGTGCGTACTTCCTCCGAGGGCCAACAACCACCAGCAACAGCGGAGGATGAAAGAGAAGCAGCACTGCTACCCGATTGATGACGATCTTCTGGGGTCGCCGATGAAGATGCCGAAGATGGAGCCATACTTATGGGCCCTGTAGACAGCTCCACCGTGAGATCAGGGAGTGATGGTGGCTTTAACTCGCGTTTTTTGCGCATTCCGCCATAGCAATACCTTAAACGAAGAAAACAACGGATTCTGCATGTTTTGTAAATAAGACCATTTGGGCGCGCGCCTGTAATCCAGCGATTTGGAGGAATTTAACTAGTCTGAACTCCACTTGGGGCAGTTGAATTAGTTAATGGTTTGATGATCCAGCGGCCACTTTCACCTGTTCAATATTCCTATGAACCTTCGTGGAAATATCCACAAAGCCGACTCATCTAGCACAATATCACTGCAAGAACCAATCGATTACACAAATGAACCTAAATCCAGACAACCAGGATTGCTATAAACAGGAACACAAGGGTACAGCAGCGAAGTGGGCAATGCATCACGCAGCGCAGTCACCGTGGGTGGGAGGAAACGTGAGACCCGCCAATGCTATCTAGGTGATGAATGTATTCGAGAAGGGGGAGGGCTGTAGGAAACAACACATGCAATTCATCCTTTGTGTCTGCGAGACGCCACCCCCCCCCTCTCCTGCCAACTAAGCGTGGACACGTTAACTGTGTGAAGTTGGTACGCACCCACGTATGTTGCAGATTCCAACGCACGGATTTCTTAGTCATGCGAGACCGCAACAATAATGTATAATTTTAACAAAGTTTGTCGAATTGCCCAAACAAACAGACAGGAATGCTTTGAAGTGGACAAAGGCCCGGGAGGTATGAAACCAGGGACCCCGTAATTTCAAATGAAATCGCTGCATTTGGTAAATGACATCATTTGTTTTTTGAACACAATGCAAACAGCAAACCCAGGTAATAAATAATGGAAATTTACACAACACTGTAAAATTAGAATGAAAAGCACCAAAGACAGCTATAAATCAAACTAAATATAAACAATTGTCATTAATCTGTATTTGTTAAAACAGTGTCGAATCAAGATTAAAAAACAGGTGGCGTTTAAAACGCTCATGTTCAAGCAATGCACCCAATAAAAACAACCACATAAAACATTACATGTTAAATACGATCACAAATTCGTCCCCAATAAATGTCCTTTGGACACGAAAGTCGCAGAGTATATTACTCGGGCCAAAGAAAAGGCATATAAAGTCGATCGATACAAGTAAACGAATTCTACTTACCTCGATTGACCCCTCTGACCTAAACGGCGAGGCTTAACATTCGGAAATGCTCGCTTCATTACTTTGCCAAAATCCGCTGTATTCAACATTTTTTGATTATGTTTCTCGCAATAAAGTCTGAAATAGCAACGATTAAACGGTGAATGGGCATCTCAGAAAGCGATACATAAACACACAAGAGGTACGTTAAGCTTACCGATAATCATCAAAGACCTCATCTTTTCGGAGGCATGTAGATTCGTCCTCCTCCAGATGTGACAAAATCCACGTGTACGCCTGACTCTGTTCTACTTGGTTGGAAAGATGCAGAGATGACGAGCATCCAGTCCCACTGAACATCCCAACCCCAAGGCTATTGACGTCTAGGCCATTAGTCATGAGATCATCTTCGCATATCCCAGAGGGGCTAATACCTGTCTGTTCTGTTGGCAGAAGCAAGCAAAACAAGAGTTTCTCTGCATCTTTAAGAGAGGCGAATCCCCGTATTAGAGTGTCTATACGACTGCGTGAATCAGGAGAGACCACTTTCTCGAAATTTGGCATTAATGGCTCGTAGATATTGACAACGCCATGTTCATCATTCGCTTTCATCCTATAAAGAAAGAAATTAAATTAATACAAGACATAATTAAGAACACAAAACAGGTCACTGTAACTAAATTGGAAGTATGTTTGGCTACAACAAAACATAATAGCTTGGCAAGGTATAAATATTAATAAAAATTCGAAAATAACAAATATATATTTTTTAAATAAGCACAATACAATACCTTAATTTACATAAGTCCAAATAACGGCTGACAGCGCTACAAGCCGCACAAATCCAAAACCAAAAGGCTAAATTTTCCAGACACAGTTAAACGGACACCATTTAAACAAATCGGAAATATAAAGCTAAATTGGAGTGAACTTGGTAAATGAGGACGGATCCACACAATAAATGATCATTCAGTAATCCAATTTTACTGTTTCCGAATGAACAGACGCGGATACAAGGGAAGTAAAAGTTTTTGATTTCTGCTATAAAAAAACGGTGCAATCAAAATACGATAATAATAATTATCGTATTATCACTAAAATAATACTATAATAATGTTTTATACAAAAAGGGTATAATATGAATAATATTTAGGCTAGGGAAAATAATGGGGGTGTAATATACAATCAGGGAAACAAATGTTTTTCTGCAGTTTGAGTTTACTCCGAGTCACCTTAACCGACAAACTAAGAAATAAAGACGACGAAATTTACTGAAGACGGCATCCACATGAACACTCTAAGATACCAGGTTGTTGAAAATAACACCGAGGAATTATGATTTTTAGCTCGAGACGAAATGTTGGAGTGAAGCAATTTTCGAAGTGTCAATATCTGTCAATTCAACTTTATATGCACGAGGAGTTAAAAAATACCTTGGAATTTAGCCAAATTTGGGCCTTCGCAAAATACAATCGCTGGACTTCACCTGTGTGAATGATTTTTCAATTATCAACTGCACCCAAATTACGCGAATAATTAGCGAATAAATAACAATTCCTCAATTTCTACCTACTTCGTCATATAAAAATATCCATGCAAATACCCAACCATCTATTATTGTTATTATTATTATTATTGGTTTATGATGCGGCCTACGTCCTGTCTAAAGTGAAGCATGCGCAAAAGCATGTGCCGCTGAAGTCTTTAAGTTTTGTTTAAGACATGATAAAAAACAATTTAAGGTTTTATTAAAATCCGTGATCTTTGTTTCTCTCAGAGATTTGTAATGAAATTTAAATAAAATGCAGACGAAGGGTGAAAAAATAAGAGTGTAAGGGTGCTTAGAACCCAAACTGTGCCGAAAAAACTGATGTTGTAATGACGACATATCTTCAGTCCGAATGGAAAGAGCCTATGGTAATTCGAAGACTTCGTGGCCCAGAAATCAGAATGGCACGACGGCCAAAGACGAAGGTCGGGAATGAATAATATTGTTTATTATTCAAACAATAGTGAGGGCCCGACCTGGGCCGAAAACGCCGACAAGGCCCGATGCTTAGCGCCCGCTGCAGTCGAGTCCTGTCTGGACACACGTGGGACGTGTCGTGGTCAAAAGTGGGGGCCGGCCAAGTGTCGTCGATGTTGTCTTAATTTATCCACGTTAAGGTCACGGAATCCGGTGTGGTGTGAGTTGGCCAATGGGGTGCCAGTCCAATGGATGTCATGCGTCTTGAATTAATAAACACACCATTTAAGGTCACTACATGCCCTTCTTAAGAGAATAATTCACTAGTTGGGTAGCAGAACCTCGACGGAAGCCACCCCGAACCAACCGACGTGAGACTTTGAGGCCCACCTAGATCTTGCAGAGGGGGAATTAACACAGGAACATAAATGCCATGGTATTAGTGGAGCCACTGCAAACTAGTCCGTGGATTGGAAGGTAAAAACATTATTAACAGCATCGTGGTCAAAAGAGCGACTTACTTGACATCAACGATGGCTTCATATTAATGTGTGTAGACTTTTCAATGAATCTTCAGTTTTTATGAAACTAAACAGAATGTCCACAAACGTCTTATTATGCTGAAATATCTTAGTCTATTCGAGCGCATTGATTCAGTCGGGTCAGGTTATTAACACAATGCATACAAAGATAACGTACATGTTTCGTTAAACATAGACCGCTCGACGAACAACTCCAACGAACACAACAAGTAATAAGTTAATTAAAGTCTTTTATTTCACCACATCAACGTTTATCAAATTTGACTCGAATAAATTGCCGAAATCGAGGATTATTAACAATATAATATTGGTGAATGGTAAAATTTATTCATCCTAAAAAATCAGAGAACACGCACATGTTATTGAAATCTATTCCAAAAAAATGATATGATTTCTTCCGACCCTTCTAACGTCATTGCATTGGGAGTTTTGACGATAGAAGTCTACGGTAAATGTGAAAGCAGTTGATAAGGACTGGATTGACGATTTGATTATACCCCACACCTTTGAGAGCCGATGTCTAAAGAAATTGATAGGCCAAAATGTACAGTGTCAAAATTCCAAACATTTAAATTGTTGTTGATCACCGTTTTTACATAAAAACAAGAATAATTTCTGTTTAAAATAAATGCAACAGTAGGTATGTCGTAGATGATCACAATTTTTACTTTTACGCATATTTTTGGGATGCTATATTCTAACACACAAATGCACGTATCAAATTGATCTCCAAGTGGTAGAAGACCTTGTAAAATTATGTCGAATTAGCAGCTTTTATTCAATGTATGGATGATAAATCAGCCATTAACGAATTTAACGCTAAAAAGACCCGTGAAAAGGTCCTAGCTTCGATTCACCCAGACCGGATAGGCAGCTTTGTAGTGACCTTAAAAGCCCCCTTTTGTTTTAACACACAAGAACCGATTTCCTCGCACGAACGCGCGATCACTGACTTAACCTTGTGAATTATATTATTAAATCAAGAGAACAATGTTGATTATACTTTGACGCGTATGCCATAAAAAGGCTTTGTGGTTTTAAGTATCGTTGACACCGAACCACGATATTGGCGAGCATATTTGCTTTTCGAATTTTTTCTGATGAGCACCCCGAATAAGTTATCTCCCGACGTATATACAGTCTCCATTAAAATTCGACCTCGGTGGAAGATCGATAGAGAGGCATGGGTGAGCGCATATTGGCCGCTCACCCTGGCCATCTAGGAGTAGCCACCGCGACAAGATCCCCCCCCCCAGAAACTCACAGACGACGAGGCCCAAGAGTTGCCTGACTTGAGGCGCCAAATGCGTAACATGCTGGAGAACAAGGACCGCTAGCAGCGTCAACGGAGGCCACCGATGGCCGTAAACACAAGCAAACAAGACGACACGCTTTGCTGGTTTCATCAGATGTTCGGGTTCAACGTAAAGCGCTGCGGTTCTCCATGTTCTTGGTCGGGAAACAGAGATGCCAGGCCGGAAAGTGCACGCCCAGCCGCATTCTCTTTGTGAAAGACGTCGAACGCGGTCGCCTTTTCATGACGTGATTGTCATTCCCACCTCTATGTCTGACCGGTTACACCTCGACAACAATTTCGTCCTACAGGCTGCCAATTGAAGTGACATCAAAATCTACGGCCAGCGTGCGCTTCGTATCGACCTCGGACTGGGACGCATTTTCCCTTTCACATTCATCGTGGCTGATGTCCTTCATGAGATCTTAGGTGCGAACTTCCTTTTCACGTTTGATCTATCTGTCAGCGTCCGACGAAAGAAACTCGTTGACGAATCAACGGCATCAGAAGTCTCGGAATGCACAGCAACAACCTCGATTCGCCACCTCACCCACATTCCTGTCCCCTCTCCCTACAAGACCCTTCTAGATAAATTCCCGCTCTCCAAAACTTGAACCGAACCCGACAGAAGCCACCACACGATATAGTCCACCATATAAAGACCACCGGACCCGCCATCTTTCAGCGTAATCGCCATCTCAACCCAGTAAAAAAACACATAGCAAAAAAGGAATTCGAACGAATGATAGAGCTTGGAATCGCACGCCCGTCCGACAGCAAGTGTTCTTCCCCGCTCCACATGGCTAAGAAGACCACACCCGGCGATTGGCGTTCTTGTGACGACCACCGAGCCCTGAACGCAGTCACAATTCCTGACCGCTATCCTAAGCGGAACATTCACGAATGTGTCTCGTTCCTACATGGAAAGAAGATATTCTCCACAATAGATCTGGTCCAGGCGTATCACCAGATAACGATCGCTCCTGAGGACATCCCGAAAACGGCAATCACCGATCCCTTTGGATCATTCGAATTCTTACGGATGCCGTTTGGGCTCAGAAACGCTTGACAAACCTGCCAACGCTTCATCGACTCAATTCTTCGCGGTTTCGATTTCTAATGTCACTAGAACAGAGTGCAGCCCACCAGAAGTTGAAGGCCGGTCTCGCAGCCGCGACCTTATCGGCTGATCCGCGCACTGAAACCCAACTATCTTTGATGGTAGATGCTTTGAACAGAGCAGTCGGCGCTGTACTCAACCAAGGGGGCGAGGATCGACTACAACCAATTGCTGTTTTCTCGAAGTCTAGATCACAAACGGAACGCCGATACAGTACCTTCGATCGTGAATTATTGGCGTCTTACCTAAGCGTGAAGCATTTTCGCCATTTTGCGGAAGGTGGCCGCATTCTCATTTTCACGGAATACAAGCCGCTGATTCATGCCATGGCCTTCATCTTGTCTCGGTACAAGGAACGCGAGATTCGACAACTCGATTTCCTCTCTCATTTCGACCTAGAATTCCGTCATATCCGCAGCGCAGATAACGAGGTTGCGTCTCGCTAATGGTATCGACTACGAGGAGATGTCAGACGACCAGCAACACGAGGGTATTCGAATTGGGCCCGACGACAAAGCCCTTATAAACCTAAATCTCCCGCGGTCCCTGTGCACTCTGCTCTGCAAAAACACCAAAGCGTTCCCTCGACTGCTAGTTTCGCAATGCATGCGGCGTCAAGCTTTCGAAAATGTTCATGGTCTCTCGTACCCGGGAATTCGCGCAACCACACGGGTAGTGGCTAAAAGGTTTTCTTGGAAGGGATTGCAAAGGGACGTCCGCCTTTGGACATGGTGATGCCTTCGGTGTCAACAGGTTGAAGTAAATCGTCACACCAAGGCACCGATCGGCACGTCCGACGCATCTGACGCACGGTTGAGCCACGTTTATGTTGATTTAGTCGACTTGTTGCCCTCGTCTTTGGGTTTCCGGTACTTGCTGACTTGTGTAGATCGCTTCACGTGTTGGTGAGAAGTTATACCGCTAGCGGACATCGGCGCAGAAACGGTCGTTCTCGCCTGCCTGCAGAACTGGGTGGCGCGCTTCGGATCTCCGCGTCGTTTGACAACCGACCGAGGGGCACAATTCGAATCAAGGCTTTTCCAAAAGATGTCCCATTTTCTTGGATGCGAGCGAATCAGCACGAATTCTTACCAATGGGATGGTTGAACGCCTCCATAGAACACTTAAATCAAGAGAAAAAATTTGATTATACTTTGACGCGTATGTCATAAAAAAAGGTTGAGTGGTTTTAATTATCGTTGACACCGATCCAGGACAGCGCACTGATCTAACAACCAAACCAACCATCGGCTTATTAATGTCTGCCATAACAATATCACCTGACCTTGAAAACACCCAGAAAAGCTTAAACGAATTTCATTGGTAATCAGCAAATTAATTTCGTGAAACCAGGCCTGATTCAGTCGCGATCCAGTATTCATTCAAAGCTGCCGTTGATACCCCCTTAATATTCCCTAAGATAATGCCTAACACAAAGATTACATATTTTCCATAGGACATATAATTGATAGAATTGCCCATTTTACCATTTACATCATCCTTCTAGGTTCTCCTTCATTCAAGAAACAATGATATAACTAAATTTCAATAAATGTAGTAGTTTAAAAGATAATTCAAGACATGTTTCACTTTCAATAAACTTTCATGTCACCAAGGGACCTTTTCGCGCGGCTATCTCCTGCCTATTAGAGGGACTTAATTGTCCACCCACCAAACAATGTTTTCCCACGTCTTTGACAAATTCGAATTTCCCGGGAAAAATACATCCATAATTCCGCGGAGTTTATTGCGGGCGCGCTCTTGCAACGATGAGACTAAAATGAGACAAATTTCCGGATTGCGTGTATGAGCCGAGCGCAGTTGATAAAAGTGCCGGCAACCCCACTGGTTTTATGGGTATTTTATTTATTTCCAGACGAGATGGCTTGCATGGCGCCGCCGATCATTGGATCTTTATCGTCTCAAACACACCCTAAACACGATTTCTATTGTGGAAAATATCAAGACATTTCTAGAGTAATTTGGAAAAAGAAAACCATTTGAAGGAGGAAATTTCATCGAGGCACAGTAATTCTTCACTTCTCCTGGGGATACCACAAATGAAGGCAAATTGGGAATTACGGAAATGAGACGATGTGCAAGCCGTCTTTCTGGGAATCAAACTTTTTAAGCATTCGAACTGGTCAAAGAGATAAGCATTGTGGTTTTAATTTAATCTATTGCGCAATTTCTAATAGTAAAATAACCGACCACCTTTTATTGAAGATGCCCGGATTAAGAGAGCACATTAGTCCGAGCTATCAAGAAGTAGTCTGCGTGCGTGTATCATTCATTTTTTCAGAGGGATCCGCAGATTTAAACTCCAAGAAATATATCCACAAGAGTGGGGTTTTTTTTTTCCCCATTTTCAAACCAAAAGTCACATTGAGAAGGAGGGAAACATGAGATGAAAGGAAATCCGATTTATATTTAGTCGGAGCCAACCAGATTTTCAAGGAAATTAAATCCATCATTTTGATATATTAACTACGGGATTCCGGGAATCGTCTAGAAATTTGCTGAATTTTTACCCAATCGAATACAGGGAACATATTACTTTAATGCTTAATCATAACCTGGAAAAAAATAATATCCTTTAGCACAGATTGCAACTTTATTTGCAAAAACAATGTCCACTAGTAAATAATCATTCATTACACCATGAAAAAGAAGACCTTACTTTAACTGTTTATTTTCCAAAATTTATCAGAATTCTCGAAAGTTATTTGGTAATTAACTTGGCCTGGCAACAGTCTCCTACTGCCTTTTTTGCTGGCAGTCAATATGAGAATCCACAATCTGGGCATCCTTGAGAATAGATTGCCCATGATTCTAACAATTTTGCTTTACAACTTTAAGAGTTATATCGCCACTCGTGAAGTGAAAACGAAGGATATTATTTTGGTCGCCTATTAATTGCCGATAGCGGCTGAGAAAATAAAAAAATGTCCTCTAATTGATTTAAACCCGGAAATTCCGGCTAATTGGATTGGCAAGGCTCCCCGAATTGGACTAAAAAAAGCCGAAGTCCGACACGATTGCTTAAACGATAATGGCGATAAGGCACTGCCATATCTTAGAACTACAAGGTCGGCATAAGAGATAAATGTAAAAATTCAAAGAGTCCTGGAAATCTACAAAGTCAGTGATGCAACTTTTAAAGCTGTTTTCCATTGATAAGTCGCCAATGACTGCTCAAAAGTTGGAAACACATGCACATCCCATCCGAAAATATGTCCCACACCCGCTGACCTCACCCCATGATCCTCGTCATCCAATAACCGACCTCATGGATGGAATTTCCATGAAGTTACTTAGAAATATATCACAGATGGCGGCGTGTCCACCGGAGGAGGTGGAAGTGACCGTAGCATCATTCAACACTTAACCAACAACTCAGGTGCCAGGCACACAACCCGAGCTGGTTACATTCCGGATTACACAACCGGTCTCCGCCACCTGACAGCCTTCAAGCTGCGGGGTTACAGGAGCAGAAGCCGTTGCGCCGGGCCTATTTTTTATTATAAGGGCCACCCTCACGCCACAATTCCTCCCGTCAACAACGCGTGCGGGTATTGGCCAATCCATGAACCGTTTTAATTGGCTTCCGCTCTGGAAATAAACGCGAGTCGGTGGCGGTAGTCATTTCATCGAAGATACTCGCACGACTGATTTCAACGCACCTTGCGTGAGGCTGCAAAATGTTTCGTTTAGTAATCCTGGTCTTTGCGATTCCCTGCATTGTCTGTCAAGGTGCTGGCACTCAAAGCAGATACTATGAACGGCTTCTTGGCGAGAACGCTCTCAGGAAATACGTACGTGTGTGTCCTTTATTCCCACGACTAGAGGTCTCTCATGATAGACGGCAGGACACATGCATCAGAGCTGCTGCAGCATACATGTACCACTATTCAATTATTCGTGCATATGCGAAAGTCCTTCTCAAGTTCCCGAGAGTCTTATTAAGCATTTATAAATCCCGCTTTACAAAATCTTAAAATTCAGTTTTCTTTATGACAAATGGTGCATTGAAAAATACTTTTATGAATGATTTACTGAAATAGTGATAAAACGGTTTGCACTGGCCAAAGAAAGCGGTCATCTGAATAGACCAGCTTTAATCAAATTGCTGGGGTGTTGTATTCGCTTGATTAAACAGGCTGTTTTTGTCATTGTTAGTTTTCAAGAAAGTTAATCGAATTGCAAATTGGTGTATTTGTTGGCTCATCTCTTTGTGGTAATCGGGTCTACATAAAAGACCCGCATTTTGGAGATTCTGCGCACAATTACGGCGAATAAATCTTGCTCAGCAATAGGAAAGACGGCTGTGATCGACAGCATGATTGACTCGAGCATTTCAATGATCATTCAAATATACTGAACGCGCTGAAAGTTAGATAGCGCGTGGACTGCAATTTTTTTAAAATTATGCAATCACGTATTCATTAATTTAATTGGGGTTTCCGGTGTCCTCCTCCTCCTCCTCCTCCCTCCCTCCTCCCTCCTCCCTCCTCCTCCTCCTCCTCCTCCTCCTCCTCCTCCTCCTCCTCCTCCTCCTCCTCCTCCTCCTCCTCCTCCTCCTCCTCCTCCTCCCCTCCTCCTCCTCCTCCTCCCTCCTCCTCCTCCTCCTCCTCCTCCCTCCTCCTCCTCCTCCTCCTCCTCCTCCTCCTCCTCCTCCTCCTCCTCCTCCTCCTCCTCCTCCTCCTCCTCCTCCCCCTCCTCCTCCTCCTCCTCCTCCTCCTCCTCCTTATTCTTCTAATGTTTCGTTGACTTCTACTAACTTTTCGAGGTGGAACTCATTTGCATGTTCGCTAAATTTAAGAGATTCTGTAACGTTGCTTTCTTTATCGCTACATGTTGCCGTTTTTTTTAATCTCCAGTGTTCCGACGACGGTGAAGAGTGTATGTTTTCGACTCATTGCTGCCCCGGTCTCTACTGTGCAACACAGGGTAAGAAAAATCTACTCCTACCCCTACCAACCAATTCCCCCGGTTTTTTCATAGATTTACCAGTTGACTTTGTAAATGCTGCGGATAAAAACCCTTGTTGCATCAGTATTAGTTCACTTGCTGTATATTTAGACAGTCCTAATATTCGTCGCGTTCAGTAGATGTCTGCCTTCGGATAGAGAGGCAGTTTTGGCACACAAAACCATGTTGTTCGCTCCAAATACTAACTCCTCCAAGACAACGAATCTTCATTTATTCAGAAAATCTTATTATTATCGTTATTATTATTATTATTATTATTATTATTATTATTATTATTATTACAGGGCGTTGTTTTCATCCGCTTTATTTTACTTAATATGTTGTAATGCGATCACAATGCTAAGTTGCCAAAAAACTGATGTCCGAAATCCGAATTCCAAGATGCACGAAAACGATCCGACACGAGCTAGTCAGAGACCAGCCCTCGAGAGGAGCAATCGAGCGAGACAGAGAGTGTGTTTGTTAAACCTTCCGCGATGCTTTAAAGGTTTTGTGGGCACCTGTCTGACACACCAGTCGGCCCAGACGAAATGTCTCGCCGACACCGACTGTCCCGAGACCAAGTGCTGCCACCGCAGTCGTCGCCGTCGAAGTGGGTTCGGTGTCTGCGCCTACGTCTGCGACGACACGGTGGAGAGCGAGGTGATGCTGGTTCCGGCAGACGAGACGCCCACCCGAACGACCGGACCCAATCAGGACGTCCCCGTGGGGAGCTTTCGGGGCGGCGACTTTTGGAAGCTGTGGGCGCGTAAGCGCTACGTCGACTCCCTGAACCATCGCCGACACTGGTAGAGCTGCAGTGGCGTTGCTGGAGACGATGAATGCACCCTCATTCAAAGATGGTTGTTAAACATTGCGTGTTGTTTGCGTGTGCGCTGTGAACTCTTTTACTGGCTTCTGTATTAGTGGGTTGATTTATGAGTGAGTAAAAGATTGCATTTTGATATCCTACGGGGCATGGGAAGCCTCAGGGCGAATTGAGGCAGGAACATCCAAAATTAGTGGGGTTGGTTTTATTATCTGGAGCGGCCCAAAAGAAATTGAACCGATTCACCTATAATACGCTCCCCCATATTTCCTGCGCTCTACAGTCCGCTCCTCATTACCCAATTTGAGGCTGATCTCCCCTGGTTAGCTTTTCCTATCATCTGAGGTTCGAACTGTTCAAACCTTTGTAGACCCAAAAGAACCCGTTACAGTTTGTTGGCCTCGCTCTTGAATTAACAGATTTCGTGTTCATTGTCAGTTTTTAAGAGGTTCACTTCTCACGCAATGCTTACCCGATGACCACGCCTATCCACTTAACGATTGACCGCCCCCATCAGTGTCGACCTCGCTAGGATGTAAATTTTAATTACGACGTTCTCTAGCCAAATGGCCTTGCAAACCCCATCACACTACAAACTCATCACCACAAGAAAAATCTCAGGGATGCAAGAATCTATCTTAAATGGTTTACTTTCTCAAATTCGTTTGTTTTCAGCCGCTCATTACTTTACTTTATGTTACATATTAAAATGTATCTGAAAACGGGAATGACAGACAGAGGTGCGGGTGGGTGGGTGGCTGAAGAGATGGTCGACGGTGTGGAAGATGGTTGACACAAACTGTCTCTTACAACATAATACGGCGCTTATACGACTATCTGTGTCAAATGTTGGCGGCGCCTCGGTGCATGCTTGCCTGTGCGCTCTAGGGGAGACCCTTCCTCGGTCGCTCCGAATCTTGTCGCCGACGATCTGTCGGTCGTTGTTGCTGCGGCTGTGGGCGAATTTCCATACCGCCCTGTCGAGTAGCGTGGGAGGAGACGGGCTGACGCCGACTCAGATTGCGACCGAGGGTGTACGAATCGCTGCGGCAGTTGTACAGCGGACCAGGGGAGGTGTGCGTCGGCCGAGCGTCACCCCTGGCCAACAAGTGGACAGATTGCCCCGGCGGATGCCTGAAAGGGAATTCGCGCGAGTAAGATCGCCCCAGCCTCGCTTATAATTAGAGGAATCTCTTCTTCAAAGCCCCCAGGACCAGCGCTTACACCATTATTACCTAACATTCCGCTAATCCTGGCCATTTATTAAGGCCTACCATGGTGATGTATTGCTGGAGTAGCAAATGTGCTGAATAGGAATGGAAGATTCCAGTTCTATCACAATGGGTCGATGAAGACGTTTTTGTTTTAATTACATAGGATAACAATTAATACTTATTTTTGATCTAATTTGGGCATTATATTGACTTTTTTGCGGTAATGCACGGGAATAGGATGGAAAAGGGACGAGGTAATTGGGTTAGGTGATGGCTATGAGAAAACGTGGTTAGTGATTGCAGCTAGCAACCAATACGTGTTGTCCAGTAAAAAATAAAATGCGAGATTCCTGGAGTTAAAAAAACACCATGGCTTGAGTTGCGATACAGGTTTTGACCTCGAACGCAAACATAGTCCAGAGGTATTAAACAAAGATGGAATTGCACTTGGATGACAATGAATGTGTAATATAATTACTCGAATGGGAAGAGTCGGTTTGCCCTAATAATCAAATTTCCTTTAAGATAATTCTTAGAAATCTTCAAAAGTATGTGAATTTTACCATTTTCGATTAATTATATGATTGGCTAATACCGGAGAAGAGCAGTTATTGAGGTTCCCTAAGAAAGCGTCCCTGCAAAATGTGCACAATCATTTCTACTACGCCTACCGTGGAGGAAGACCCGTCAACATCGACACCGATGGCAAAAACGCTTTTCGTGTTGTGCCAGGCACAAGTGGACTGCCCACGACGGCCCCAGGATGACCTCGCCGACTCGTCGTCGAGGTCATCGTGGGCATCGGCGGGACCTGCTTGAGAGGCGTCAGTCGCACGGCCGAATCGCCACGTCGTCTCGCCCCTTCCGCACTCGTGCTCCTGCTGCTAACATTCCGTGCACTTAGGCGGGGTTTCGGGACAGGTTTGCGATGGAATTTCGTTGTGGAATCCACGTGACTCTCGATATCCGTGTGCGATCGATCTGACAGGATACTCGTCCCAGCAACAGAACTTCCTGCGGTGTCTGGGCGCGTTTTGATCGGTGGAAGAGTTGAATCGGACATAGAAACATTGTATGACATCGTGAGAGCCGATAGAAGCTGGGATCCACGCGAACCGCTACCGAGATTCTACAGAAAAATGTTTGAACAGAAAATGAATTGGCGTCGTTCTTTGGCAACATTAATTACTAATTAAGCAGAAAAAACAATTGACTAGATTCTTCAAACTTTAAAATGAACGGTAAACTCTCTACGTTATAACCTCAACCGATTCTAGGTACGAATTTCGAATGGTACAGTGAGCATGCAGTTTAATTCCACCATGTTTTAATAAATTCAAATTAAAAAACCAGTTATTGAGCTTGAACATAAAGAAAACATCCTTTTCTTGAGTGTTTAATTTGAAAATGAAACTCGAAATTGAAAGACCTCGTATAACATGTAAATTATTTGCTGGACCGTTCCCCAGCATTATCAATTTATTTCGTTACTTTCGAAAGTGACTCCAATCGCAGAAACTTAGTATCTAGACTGGGTTGCTGGAGTGCGTGTGTGTGTGTGTGAATGAGTGGTGACGCTATAGTGAAATTAGTTTCTCATTTAAATTTTGGTACTCAAACGAAACCCGATGTTTAGGGAATGAAAATAAAATACCTTTAGTTTTATGAATTGTCACAGGAAGCTGATAAAGTTATAAGTAGTATTTGACTGTTTTATATCGTCTGGCGTTTCAGAGCGAAAACCGACAGTTTCATTTGACTTAGTTCTATTAAATTACACCTTAAATACCACGAGTTGATACTAAATCAATTTAAACCATAGGTAGTCTATATTCCCATAAATATAATCACGCAGAGTTCAATAAGAAGTAGGGTGAACAATGCAATACAACAGGGTCTGCTTTGGCCTGAAGCTAGAAATTGGGATGTGATGTACGATTATTAACTGTAAGTCAAATGAAAAATTGAAGCTATTTACAAGATTAGCGAGTTAATAGAAAATACCAAAAATATGAGTGACTTTAAAACTGCTTAAACGCGGCCCCTCACCCTAGCGTCCAACTAGCATGAAATGAGTAACAAAACGGCATTTATTGATAATAAATGTATTTAAAACAACATTTTTTTAAAATAAACAGACAGATCTTTGTATAATAATGAGCCTGCACTTCTCCAAAATTACAGTCACTTGGTTCGTTTAGATTGGGTGAGGGGCCTAAAAGTAGCAGCAAACGAAACAGTCAGGCGAAGGAAATTCACTCGATTCTTGACCATTCACCCGTTGGCTTATTTGAACTATACTTATGTGGTGACTAATATGGTGATGAAATTGCGCAACGGGATATAAAACATGAACTCACTAATCGATTTTGCTCAAGGAAATGCGAGCTATCTTCCCATTTTTGTCGGTTTCCACCAGGATAGTCGCCAGTAATGGTAGTCATGTCATCATCCACGTGAAGATCGGACGGGTTTCGTATTTGTTCTGCCTTTTGGATGACTGGAGAGTGACTTTGAGCAACGTTATGCCTGAAATTTAGAAATCACCTACATATTTTAACATCGTTATGGGAATTATCTACGAATTATTTGGGGTAACATTCACACCACAGAATTTCGGTGGTGTGAAACCTTAATTCCGATTCTACAAATTACCATAAAAGGGACGAATGACCTCAGTTTGTACAAACTATGATGCCTACGCCCCATATAATTAAATATTCGAAGCAAGTTAAGGGCGGCGCAGAAATATTAATGCTAAGGATAAATATTTTACGGATTCGAAGGGCGAAATAAATGGTTAGTTACAATGCCTGGCCAAAAGCAAACCATTGAAATTACGGCCGTACAAATATATTATACATATTTATATCATAAAACTACACACTTCTTTGCTGTATTGTGGCGCTTTCTTGCTTCAAGCTCCCTTTTCAAAAGTGCATTCTTCTCTTGTATGGATTTTAGTTGTGACTCCAGGACATATATTTTCTTTTCAAGATCCTCTTTTTCAGTCCCATTCTCTTTAACTTCAACCGACCCGGTTTCCAGAAACAAACGTCGTTGTATGTCTTTAAGGTGAAATAAAATATAAAGTTACCTTGGTTAACCTTTTTCAAACGTTCTATTTCAAAATGCAACGTTGCAATCATTTGACTATGTTGTTGTTTTATAAAGTCGATATTCTTCTCAAGCATGAAGATTTGATTTGCAGATTTAGAATCGCTTGATTTATTTTCAATGTCCCTTTTCTCATTCCCTATAACAAGAGTTTCACCTTGCGGGCACAACATATTGGCATCAGAACCCGTCATATAGAACAGCAATCAGAACAATGGAATTGCTAAAAGCTCTCAAGCATTCATCCGAAGCAGGTACGGAACTACGAATTATATTGAATTGTCACGGGCGTCCCTAGGCGCTAAGATAAACAAACCCATCTGTGTTAGCTATTTGGGATATAAAATTATATTTAAGGTGGATACAATAACAATGATGGCCCCTTTCAATAGAATATAATGTATTTCTGTCGCATTTGTTATTTAGAGATTCTTAAAAACAATAAATTATTTTAAATTATTTATAACGCAGCGATGAAACCCGATATAAAATGAATCTATTAGGTTCCTTAGTAAACCAAACATAAAATGTGACCATTGGTGTTTCCTATAAAGTACGACCCACCCCTACGAGAGATAATTTAGAAAAGCTACAAAAAAGGCGTTGCTGAACATGGTTTCTAATAATACTACCGACAACATCCAGCGTTTTAGCATGAAGATACTTTATGGATTATGATGGGCGACAACATCCGACTTTTCGATCGGAAACAGGGACGCCACCCTTCATGGAGATTCGAGGTTAAAATTGACTGAATCGTTTTTTAATACCCGAATAAATTAATGACATGTTTAGTAAACATTAATTTTTATTGGAATTAATAGCAAAGGCAAGCATGAAATCTTATAAATATTCATTGACTTTAGTTTCAATACTTTAAGTATTACGACACCATGATCAAATGGACTAAATTTAAGATGCGTTTTAAATAGGCCACCTCACCGCAGATTTATAAAATGTCTCTTGGTGTGCTACCTCGGTCTTTGCGCCGCTTCGATGTATTTGCTAAACCCCTTAAAGATTTTCGGATTCAGACACTCTCCGGAGCTCTGCGTTTGTCTTTAGAATGTTTATAACGCCTTTAGTTTCGATTACATTCTTGATTATCATTGCATGCTTGCTTGCTGGGGAGTTAGCTGATTACCTTACTCCCGCAACGAAGCAGGAAATTATTGTTGACATATCAAGAAACCGCCAAATGTCCATTGACTTTAATATCGTTTTTCCGTTCGTTCCTTGTCATGGTATAAAAAATTACATTATTAGTTATTTTAAGCATTGTCGGTTGATTCCATGGATATATCTGGCGAACAACATGCTTCGATAACAAAGGAAATTAATAAAACCCGGATATTACCAAGTGGCTTAACTATCCAGCTAGGTTAGATTAATGCTATGTTATTAAAAATTTTTAAAGATGAAATCACTAAGGAGGATAATGTATTAAAAATAAAGAGAGTACGTCCGCTACCGTATTTCGATTTATACTATACTTAGGGCGAAAACTTTTGCGGATCATGTTATGGAGCATCAACGGACGCCAAAACGTAAGCTATTTATTTTGCAGCATTTCAGGTACTATTTTGATGGAACATAAAGACTCCCGATGTTACACGTATATATATTGATCGACTTGACCACTGTTAATATAATTACAACATTCCTGTTTTAAGATGCTGTAATACATGTGAAAGTGTTTTGGAGGTCTATCGTCTCCGGGGATGGGCGATTACCGATGTTAATACCATAAGTCAGTGTCTTGATGAACGCGCGGCTGGCCTCATAACTTCTGTTGGTGACGAGGGCTGTCGCATTGTGGGGCATCTCGGTGTGAACAAGGTTGCCGGCGCCTTCCATATTGCCCCGGGTAAAAGTTATGGACAGGGCCACATCCATGTGCACGATCTGCAGGCCTTTTCCGGAGTCCAGGTTCGTTGTTTCTCTATGCACAGGCCAAGGTTGATACACGTAAAAATCACGAATCCCCGAACGGGTATAACTTGAAATTTCGATTGGTGTGAAGTGAAAAGATTTTGGGTTATTTTTTTGCTAGATTCAGGTGCATAGGATACTAGAGACGAGTAGAACATCTCTCGTACCGCCTATGGTAAAGCCCCGGGGTTTGTTTGTCACCTGGAACTCAAATCGCGCACATGGCTCCAAATATATGTATTCAGCAGTGGCTACAAGCCGGTAAATCTCTTGACAGCCGCACCATACCATGCACGAATGCCCGGGAATTCAAACTCTTGGACATATGCCGGTAGACGGAGTAGAGATTCCCCCTCAATGTAGGTGGCACTGAGGGCATTCCCTAGATCCTTCATGAAAATTCTATCGTCGCGGTCTTCGCATGTTACGCTGTCTACGCGAAGCGACGCTTACCGTGCTTGAGATGTCCTCTGAGCAGTAATGCAAGCGGATGGCATCCCCAGAAAACCTAGGAATCACGAAGTATCAGAACAGCGGCGCCAGGCTAGATTATCTTCTTGCCTCGGTGCTCTTCAACTAAATGGTACTACCGACCTTCTCTGATTGCAGCGGTGTTCAAATGGCCTCGCCTACATATATCGGTGACCTTGAATTGTCAGGCGACGTCTTTGTCCTTACAGACATCCTACCTGCCCTGCAATTTTTTTTCGGACATCATCTAATCGGAAACCAAATTCTCATCGAATTCATCCTAACACTTCAAGGGTGAAATCGTCGAGCATGTCCCAAATTTCAAACATCCCGGTTCTTTAATCCTCCCGAAAGGTCAAGCGAAATATGAAGCACAGCCGCGTGTCGATCACGCCATGAAGGCGTTACACGAGTTGCACATAACATTTTTGGACCGCAATGACACCAGCCTCCGGACAAAGTTTTGCGTTTTAAGGGCTTTTTAGACGACGAAGATGGCAGTTAACGTACCTAAAACCGAACCACTGAACTAACTGTTTGTGGGTTCTAATGCCAACCTAACCCCTAGGTTGCGGCGTACACGCTTTTCTACCGATCCCCCCCTGGTGCGGCTCATGCCAGTACTGTTTTTTCCTCCAGAATCGTCATCTAGCATTAATTTCGTCCGTTTTAGTTCAATTTGTCGCATGAAATTACGCATTTGAGTTTTGGGGAAACCTACCCGGATCAAATAAATCCTCTTGATAACAGCAATATAACAGCAATTACACGTACGTCTCGAAACGCGTATACTTTTTTTAAACCAATCTTCGCCTTCCAACTGTTTTCTTCCATTACTTTCTAGAATCACCGATGATATCTTACTTTTTGAAATTGGTACCAACTATCTATACCGACGCATCTGGCACGGTAAGCTTTCAATTTTGCCCTGAAGAGGTGTCAGTGGCCGCAGCATCATCCAGCACTTAACGAAAACCAGGTGTCACATGTAGTCTGAGTCTGGTTATTAAATTGTGGACGATGCAGCAGCAGTTGCCAGTTTCCGACGCACCACCGGAAGCCTCACGATTCTTGGGATTCCCCAGCACCACCCGACGAGGAAGTGGCGCCTGCTGAATCATCCACCACTCAACCAACAGGGGTCACATGTGAAACGGCCGCCCTGGTGGAATTTCGATTAATTCCTCGAACAGAGGCGCCAGTCGCTACTCCCGGCCTATTTTTGCTGGTCTGACCCGGGAGTGAAACCCACCTATCTGTGTTTAATGATGGGGGACTACGGTTACTGTGCAAGCGTTTTGGGAGGGCCGATCAGTTGGACTGTGTTAAAAAGGCCTCGTATGTTTGGTTTGCGTGCGTGCTCATTTTGTGGCATTACTACTTATCGTAGATCTAAGCGACCATCATACAAAGGTCAAGATTGGCTTGACACTCAGCCAAGAGTACCACTGCAGAAGATGCCTTAGAACAGGCTGCATGTTGTTGTGCTCAATGGTGCGGTGGGCTTGGCCCGATGGTGTAGTATTTAGCACAATCGCTCAATTGTTTAGGGACCCGGGTTCGATTCCCAGGTCACTGAGGACGCCTGCATCTGTAAACAGATTCCCGAGAAACTTCATGGCAAACCCCTGACCCCCCTCACGAAGCCGGTTTATCCTCTAGTAGGAGAGAGCTGCCAAAAAACATGTTTTGTTTGCCTTGAAATACGAGACCAGTCAGGTGGACACCCAATACTTATTTGTTTAACGTTTTCTCCCACCCGCCGCAAGACCCTTGTGACGAACCAGTTCTCTGCGAATTGGCAGTCAAAATCGACCCCTTTGACCGGCGCCTCCGAGGGGATTCCGGGAGTCTTCTTTAATTACCAAATAAGCCCACTCCTGGTGAAGTTGACGATGGAACGGCGGTACGTGTTATTCGTTTTATGGATTAATCGATTCTTTGCTTCTACGGGATTTCTGCGTGCAGATAATGTACGACAATTTGCCCAGGATATGCAGTGTGGTGGCGCTTGAGACGTCAACGCCCGTGTACCCTTTATTCCCAGGACGGCTCTTCATTCAAATGCCCTTAACGTTCTCATTACATCCGATGAAGCCGACTGATAGTCGCCGACAAGAATCTAAGCACAGTCTGCCTCACTTATTGGAGTTGAAGGGATCGCGGGGCTATTAATTTTCCATAGAGATGCACACTTGTTCGCTAGAATACAGTCTTTAGTAGAAATCGAAGAATCCAAACGACCAACGAACTAATTACATTTTTTAGATCTTTTCTCCACTTCATGACAAACACATGTGCAATTGTCGGCGGCGTTTTTACAGGTAATCTATTATCTCCCAATGAACGCGATTAAACGGCTTTACCGAATTTGGTCTTACTGGAGGCTTTTGGTGTTTGTTTAATGCACGTTTAATGATTCTGTTAAACATTTGGATGGATTTTTACCTTTTGAATCCCGTGGGGTATTAAATGACTATGGATATAATAATGGTATTCGCTTTATTAAGATCACGAGACCCAAAACTTTCAGCACTAAAATTTATGACAAACAAAAATGCCACAAGAAGTGACTGTTATGTATAGAAGATGCAGAATACGACATAAGAACGAGGTAAATTTGCAAGAAGGTCAAATTAAATTCTCAACGAACATGACCTTTGGGAAATGCGTTATCGCGGCCATTAAAAGGCCTTATCCATGACGTGCACTAAAAAATACGATGGAGCACTAAATTCGCGAATGTACATGCATAACTATTTTTCGCCGAAGTATATCCTCTCTATTAACTCTTTTAAAGTAGCATTATATTTGCCACCTTTTTAGTTGCCGGCCTCCTTGACGCTTTCATCTACCGATCGAGTTGCCTTCTTGTGAAAATGAAATGACTTGAGCTACTTACTATACGTTCCAGCCCCCTTAATTTTACTTTGATGTGATAAATGCAACTTTGAATAAATACATTCCTTAACCATCCCCGCTCTTACACGTCAGTTGAGGTGTCTGCGAAAAAACATCCGTGATACTTGCTCGATTTTTGAAAGAAATTGATGTAGCCTGTGTATTATTCGCTGTTAGTAAACTATTCAGGTGCTAAATATAAACCGGCAACGAATATGACTGTATTCAATGAGAATTCGAGTTGCACTGGTGTAAAATATTCGCAGATAAACCTCTAAACAGTTGGTTAAACAAATGGTGTACAGAATACCAAACGAATAGCCGCAGTTTATCTTGGCCAAAGATTGCGGTCTGTTTTTTCCGAAGACTGTTAAATCGACAATGTAAGTCTGCTTATCCGAGGTGATATTCTCTACGTGTCGTTCGCGTGAGTTTACTAGATTATAAAATTTGCTTAGTCGAAATTTTGTAATTTCCGTCATATAGGTAATGCTTGGGTTGCGCTTCATGAGTAATGCTGTAGAATTTAAAAGGTTTTGCCTTGGAGCGGTTTGTTATTTTCACTAATGTATCAACTGAGCTAAGTCGAAAAGCCGGCATATTCTGTTTACATTGCCCGCGATAATGTAACGCCGTTCGAAACTTGTACATTGTGGGGAGAGTCCACAAAGAGAACAACACGCCTTCTCTCCAACAGCAACAACAAAGACTTTGCTAGCAATGCTTAAATTATCTTCCTGAGATCGAGAAGATGTGATCTTTCATGGTCTTGCCATTCCGCAAAACGGCGGTTTTGGCTGAATCAATCAAGGTACCTAAATATTGGTCTATTCAAGGGCAAGATGGGAGTTTTTTGGCAGGTGGGACTTCGGGGAATATTAGTAGAATCAGTGTCATAGGAACCCACGGACGCCCAATAAACATACGCACTATTCCGACGAGATGACCTTTAAACATTCGGTTTGTATCGATTTTTTTCAGGTGAATTACGCCCTGGTGGACGATTTCATCGATTCATTCTTGGGAATGACGCATGCACGCTGTTCAAACAACTCCGTAAAACAATCCTACGCAGTGCAACAGAAATAGACCGGCAGCCGTTAAACGTCTCCAGAGGGGTTGAGAAGAGTTTTTCCCACAGACCCTTGGAGCTGCGCTCTCAAGACGCTGCAAAAGATTATTTGTTAAAACGTTATTCACGTGGGTGTAAACCAACCGGCAATAATTAACATCATCACCCATACAATTTGCTTCTACAATACCGTCACGGAGACGCCCAAAACCGTATTTTGTGGTGGTTATAATGAGGGCTTTGTGTCCGGCCTTTTAAAATTTCCATAAAGTTTGTTTGTCTGTATAAAATACCAATTGAACAAAACATATTAATAGACTTTGGTTCCTAGTTTGTGACTGGTGCTCAATAATTGCAACAGAAATTTTCACAAAGACATACGAACGCAAACGACCAAAGCTCTTGAATTAAAGTCTTTAATTAGATAAATATAAAAACAAAGGTTCTTGCAACAGGAAATTATTGTTTGCTTGAAATCATAATAATCGAGGAATCCTCTAAAAATAATGTCTTTTTACATCATTCAAATAATTAAAGCGTGTGTTGGCGTAGTTTCAGGAAAACCATTAAATCGCATGAGTTCAGATGAGCATATATGCTAATGATCGTTGACGCCAAATATGTAAGCAAAGTGGTGATAAAAACACCCTAAATGATGCTTTTAAAACTTGCACGGTGTGCATCCCTTCTTTTATGCTTTGGAGAATCTCCAAAAGACGAGTGATCATAGATTTTTAGTCATACATGAAAGTATAAACACACGACTTTAGAATTTTCGGGTAAGAATTGCGTGCGAACTTTAAGGGGTTTTAGATCTCAATACATTCCGTTGATGAGCTACGATCTTAAAATGTATCCGAACATTAATGCAGAGAACCTTAAAGCAGTAAACCACAAATTAGCCTTGCTACATATTAGGAACAATTTAGGGATTTACTTTTAATAACCACGGTGTGGAAAGCGGTGAGAGCGTGTTGGATCGCCGTCGTTTGGATGTCTGTTCTGACAAGTGACCCTCCACCCACCAATCGGAAGAGAGTATGAAAAACGAGGTGTTCTATAGAAATTACCGGAACGGTCTAATTTATTGACGGATACTGTCTTTCAAGTTTGAGTTTCTTTTTCGAGTTCAAATTAAGCACCTATTATGAATGGTAAATCATAATGTGCTTATCGATATATATATATATATAGTAGAGTGCCTACAATTTATGAATGATAAATGATGGATTGCGAATATTCCCCCGTGCATACATACAGATTCCCGGATTCTTTTACTGAAAACTCATCTTCGCAGACGACGCCCATTTCCATTTGAACTAGTACGTATACAAATAAAATTGCCGCATTAAGACTTGGAAAAAAGTCACGGAAATCTGTCGAGAAATCTTAACATTCCTCACGTGTGACTGTTTGGCTTGCATTTTTGTGAGTTGATGTCATTAGGTTATTGAGGCCCAATTGTGCCGAAATGCTATCGAAACCTCACAGAAAGAGCCGAAACCTGTAAGCGTGAACGCGATTAACATCAGCAGTACATCACGCATAGATTGTAGACTTTCTTAAATATATACCTTTCAAAATGGCTGTTCAATTTGAATTGGATAAGAAACTCAACTTGGAACCGAGACGCGAAAATCAGCGACGATTTAAGTTTCTGGACATCCGAAACTAGTTTGGCGAACCCTTCGAGGGTCAAGGACTGTTGTTATTTCCTATATTCGTGTTAATAAATTTTTGTTGTACATTTCTATGCTGAAAAAAGTGGTCTTCGTGACCGTAATAAAGCGAATACTATTATTATTACTGGTTAATAATATCCCGCACAAGAATTAATTAGTCTAAAAATATAAATGAAACACCTCCCAAATGTTATTCATTCCAATCTTTGATGGACATCGTACTGTCTGGCGATTTGAAAAATGAATCTAATCCTATTTAATATCCCGAAGACCCGGAATAGTTAAATGATAAAAGTACGCAAATTCCGACGAAAAAATTAAAGCTTTAAACGCGCTCAAGTCTCAAAATATTGCAGTTTTGCGAATTACAGATAGGGTATCACACATAATAGTATCCCAAGAAATGACATTCAACATAATATTTTTTTAAATTCACATTAATTTATCCGCAAGAAACGGAAGTTAACGGACAAATTCAAGGCATCCAATATAAGTAGAAGACGCGTTGGATGAAGGTAATGCATAAGTTGGTAAAATCATTAATATATTATAATGAAAGGCGCATGCGCGGGGATCGTGGAACTGGTTTGGGTAAAAACAGGACGGGTCCTAGCAGCGGGTAGACTACCAGGCTGTTCACCTGTTGGGAGAAGGGATGGTGTCGAGGGAGTCACTTTGTCTGGAGTGGAAGAAGGCGGAAGAGGTGAGTCTGATTCGGTGTGAAAAACATGTGTTTAGTGAGAGCGTTAATTGCCTCACTCTTGACTGACCAGACGGCAATCAAGGAGAATAATCATCGACCATTGAAAGAAAAGGAAATGAAGCCTCTTCCTCCTTGCCTAAAACGAAGACGCGGTGCTTTCTCCCCTCTTTCTCAACTATAACGCGTCTAAACGTCGGTCCCCTAATGGCGTTGCACAAATCAAATACGCGGATGACCGGACTCTATTCAATGTCTGCAAAACGAATAAGGATTTCCAACAGCCCGGCAGGCCTTCACTGAGGTTATCGAGCGGACGTACTTCTGGAAAACGCATTTTCGTTACAGTTTCTCTGGGACATACATTTAACACAACTTCGATTAGTTCGCTCCATAAATTCCTGTGCGTTCTTTTCAACGCAATCTCCGATCGATAGCGTCGTCCCTGTTCCCTTTTTTCGACGTTGCACACGTTTTGGTTTAAGCTCAGAACGTCCCGTCTTTCTAACTTTCCGCAGGCCATTAGAAACAATATCATTTATTAAGTAACCCCTCCCACCCCCAGGATTCAAATTTGTCTGAATCTCAATCTCATCACCAACCCGATGGGCATAGCGTTTAACTCCCCAAGAACGGCTTCATATCGCAACTCGGCCATTTCTTATGGTTCGCGATTTTTGGTTTCATCCCGAAATGTAACCCAGGAATTCAAAGACGTTTTTACGAGGCAGCGTTGTAACTGTTGTTTGAATGCTTAACATTGTGGTCCTCGTAACATTTATAAAGCAAGTACCATTAAAGACCTTAGAGAATGATACTTTTGTTTTAATTGAACGACTCCCCTACGCGCCCCCCCCACCCCGAGCCTAAGGAAAGAGTCTGTGACCGAGAGAGTCACGTTTATTGTATGGCTTATTAATTTCCAACTCAAACGTCCGAGGGCTTTGTCCAATTTGTATTCCAATTCGCCCTTGAGAGACAACAGGGTTAACTTTTTTCTCGAAGATTATTGATTATATTACACATGTGACGGCGACCCCAGAAGCACCCGAAGTGGAGGTCGAAGTGGAGGTCGAAGTGGAGGTAGAAGTGGCCGCTGCTGCAGGGGGGGGGCACATACCAAATTCGGGCTGGTTATTAAAATCGGGATGACACCGCAGTTGGTTTCAGCCACCCAACAGTCTTAAAGTCGCTGGATTAACAACGCAAGTCAACGAGGTACATTGCCGTCTCAAGGTAACAATCACCGTGTTACCAACGGCGAAATGTGCCGATTTGATCGTAATTAAATTATCAGGTGTCATTTTACCGTCTATTCAGGAGTGTGGACAAATAATTAACAAGGGGACAGTGATTATTTGAGTTGAAAGGATTGTGTTTTATGATCAAGGGTGGGCGAAACCTCACTGCATCAATATGCAGAGATTTTATGGTTGTGGTTTGCAAGGAGGTGTAATTGGAGCTGCACAAGTCCTACCAGTGTAATTTTCAAAGATTCTTGGAAAGCGCTAAGGATTGTTACATTCCTATCCAAATCTGACTCAACGATAGGGTCCAGATATGTCCGATTTAATGTGCAATTGAGGAAGGAAACCTTGAATAGAACGAGAGGGTTATTTTTAAACCTACAGTATTACCCACCAAATACAGAGAGATATGTAGATAGTCTTGCAGAAATAAACCCTCCCACGGGTCTAGAAGTGCTTGATTGTCGTCTGGAAGGAGTACTAAATAATCGGGAAGAGACTAGTGAACGGAAAAGGTGGAAATGAAAGACAATTGCAAATTCATGAAGTGATTATCCCCTGGCAAGATAAATTTTCACCAGAAATAATCTGGAAAAGGAATCGTCAACGAAAGACAATTCAGCTCAAAGATATCCCAGAGCACGGGACTGGGTTGTAACAGGAAAAGAACATCAAAGTTCTCCGCAAAAATTTCACAAGACTTTGTCGCCGGTGTCTGAAAATTCTGAATAAAGACGTTCGTTTCAACAGGTGTCCTCATCGGTGGCAGTCGCTTAGATTAGAGGTCAACACAGGGAAGGTTACCCGTTATAAAATTTTATCCTTAGATACACCCTCTTCAAAAAGATTCACATGCTGCCTATCATTTCTCCCTGAGATAGGTCCGTTGACAATACATAACACAACCCCACCTAATGGGAGATAGGGAAACGACACAATAGGTAGTCAAGCGAAACCCCTGATATTAGTTAGTCTTGTGCAAAGTTCGGTTAAAGCAGAGCCACTAAAACAGTAGGTAAACAAGAACAAACATTTCGGCTAAAAATTTGGCCACAAACTTGAGGCATGTTGTGCACTTGCAGGTGTGCATGACTCATGCCACGGTATGGCATGATAATCTGGAATAATCGCGAATAGTAATTTATGAAGATTTAATCGATAAATATATAGCAAAAACAACAAAAAGTCTTTCTTCTGGAAATGAAATATTTTCGAACAATTGTTTAGTAAAGGAGATGGGGCACGTATGTCGTTGAAAAATTACCGCAAATCGTGCAGCCAGCAGTAAATTTATACTTTGTTAGACTAGCAGGGCCGACGGGAAAGTTGAAGGCCTTAAACCTTCCAGTTCGTTTTCACAACACGAAGCAAAGTCTGGCTAGCCATTCAGACAACCTGTCAGTTGTCTTCATAATTTCTGTCACGTGTTGTTGGGGAAATGCCTACTAAAATATGTCCTGTTAACTAAATGTTCCATGATAACAAACCGAGTGGCTCGTCTGATGAACATTGCATACGGTGCGTTTTAATGGAACTTGTTTCATAATAATACAGCACCAATCAGTCCTATGGAAAGCACAAGATACCAGTTAGACTGTGGGTGTAGAACGTGTGGTCTGTTTTTTTATTGGGTTGCAGATGCAGATGTATTGGAAGTTCCAGTCGTTGTAGTATTAATAGTAACCTTATAAGTAGTTGTTGTTATTTCTAGTGGAGGTAGAAAAAGATGAAGTATTGGGAGAAGTAGATTCAATAGGAGTGATTGTGGTAAAAGTATAGTCGTTGTGGTAATAGCGGTAGCAGAAGACAAACAACATTCGCAATAGTAGCAGAAGTGAATGCAGTTGTGGAAGTTGTGGAAGATTGAGTAGCAGTAGTAATAATATTAGTTGTTGTAGAAGTGGCTTTTGCAGTAAAAGTAGATTGAGTAACCAATCATATTTTAGACAAATTTTGATGTCTAAAAACCAAAATGTAACAGAACCTTTCATGGCTATGGAGGTTGGGGAAATTGGGCATGGGTGTTGCGACCGGAAATTAAAAAAAATTCGTTTGATATGCGTGCATGGTGATAATAAACGTGGTGATTTAAAACAATAGTAGAAGCGAACGTAAAAATGGATTGTGGTTGGAAGCTCCATGTTAACGCGATAAGGCTTTGTTGCCAAATCAGACAATTTTGCCTTCGTTTTTTCATCTTTGAAGTGAATGAGAAAATACAAGGTTCTTATAAATATTGATTTTCTATCAAACATAAATACAAAAAGTCCAAAATTTTGTGTTTTAATGGTACGACGTAAAAGTGCAAGTTGTGAAGTTAGTTAAAACGCAACGATTAAGTGAAACCTGTTCAAACCGCGATAATTTGTGGCATCAAGCGCAATAGCAGTCGGCAAATCATCTCTACTAAGCAGCAATTTATTTATTTTAACGAGCTCGAAAGCAACGGTATCCTTGGCCGAATTAGCGTATGGGCCTGTTGGCACCATCTCTGCAAGTCACATCGACGCTCCTGGACGCATTCTCCAAGTTGTCCGAGATCTTTCTGTATACGCCAGCCTGTAAACAGCGACGAATAGCCTTCGGACATCATTGATTCAGAAAAAGCGGGGTAAAAAAGTATTTAAAGAGCGCCCAATGGGGCAACCTCTTCCACTTAAAGAGATAGGAGATGCCTGAAAGTTTTCCTCTTAGACACGATTCAATTATGACAGACGAAATGAAAAAAATCCAGAAAATCACTCAGATTTTAAATAATTATGGCGAAAAAGCACTATTTGTTCAATAATAAGTGTTCATCTCAATATTTTGTTAGATACCCTTTTGTTGGCAATGATAGACGTCAAACCTTTTCCTACAGGAAGTTTAACACACTCTTGGTGGTATTTTGTTCCAATTAATTCACGGCGATCTCCTCGAGAGCAGTGATGTGTTAGGTCTGTCGCGGGGAAACACAGACTTTTAACTCTCGTGACTCTCTAGGCACTCCATGACCTTGAAATGTTTTTTGAAAAGCCACTCCTTCGTTGCCAGGGCGATATTTTTGATATCACTGGCAAACTGAAAGACACAGGTATGTTTCTTCTTCAATGCCCTTGCCGATGGAAAGACGTTATCACGCAAAATCCCGCGATAAATGACCACACTCATTCTTTCCTTTACACAAATCAGCAGTCCTGGTCCATTTTCGGAAAAATAGCCACAAAGTTTCCACCCCCATGCTTCAGCCCAGTATTCTTTCTCCTCCCAAAGTATCCAGCTGAGGTTTTACCCAAACTTCCTATTTCGGGGCAACTGAACAAAGGGCATTCTCACAATCCTTTTCCGGATCACCCAAATGTCCTCTTACAGACCCTGCAATGTACTGACTTTAGCAGGACGGAAACGTCTGGTAGTATTTCAGTCCCTGGACCTGTGAACAGGTAATATTAATATCGGTGACGGTTGACCCGTGGCAGGTCTGTGTGAGCCCGAAATCGTGCATGCTTGAAGGTGACCAAAACGTACTTAATCGAGAAATTTCCCCAAACATTAAATTGAATTTCTACAATGTGATTTCTCTGAATTTCTTTTCTCATTTTTTCCCTCATAGTTGAAGCGAACCTTTGATGAAAATTACAGGCTTCTGACGTGTTTTTAAGTGGGAGAACTTGCACAATTGGTGGCTGATCAAACTCCCTTTCAGCATTGCAATGAATCATATTTAATCTCCGGCCAACATAACGGTTTCTATCCTTACAATTACATCCTGCACATTCGGTCAACCACCATGATCCTGGAACTGCCATGCTTCACATAAGGTCTTCCGTTAAATGGTCTATTAAGCATTTTGTCCTGGTTTTGTCTACAAAATATTTTCCATCCCAAATAAATATTCCCCCTTTATGGATTTAACATAACACGCCGAGTTAACTAATTGAAACGATGGGCGAAATGACGGTATTGTTGTTAAAAAATAACAGAAACTCGTTTTATGAGCAGTTGACACGCTTTTAGAAGTAGAAACATCGCGATTATTTTTGTCTGCGAAAAGTCCAATTTTTTTATCGGACCGAAACGCACATTTTCCTTCGGTTTAATTTACAACTGTATTCTTTGCAGAATGAGCATATTGTTCACTCACCGAAAAACGTCCACTTAAACTCAATCGATATTTCACAAAGATTAAAACGGATTCGTCACGTGGGTGGGACTTACAAAACGCACGTTTAAAGAAACCATATATGTGAACTATCCACCAGCTCTAAAGCCTGTCAACGTATGAAGCATGTTGCGACAGAGGAAGAAAAACAGTCTTCATAGATGTTGCCATAAGGATTCTTGGAATATTTTAAAGATTGTAGCATCCACAGGGCATCCGAACTCCGGTTTCCGCCAACCCACCAGCCTCCAAGTCGCTGGATGACCGGCGCACACCGTTACGCCCGACCTTCTTTTGAGGGCCTGACCTGATCGCAAACCATGGGTGACTCACGAACAGTGTGTGCATGCAAACGGCTACATAATCGGACCCTTATTATAAATTCACACGGACGCCAATTACATTATTATGGCTGTACTTGCCCACGGGATCATAATAATTACGTAAATGCGGCGGAAAATATACTGGTGGCCGTAAAAAGGTTCCTCTCCGATGGTTAGCGGTCGATTTGCAATTACATTAAAAATGAATGGAGCATATTGTCAACGTTCCGGCAATCACTTAACCGTTGGCGTGTAGGCTTGACCCTTTAAAGCGTGAGGGACTGAGGTTTAGGGAAATGGAGTAGAATGGATTATTTATAAATCATTGTTTTTATACAAATATCACCGCTTGCTTAATGAAGAAGAAGAATGACGTCACGAATTGTCCTAAATCCATATAAATAACATAAATTATTTTTTGGAATTCGCGTTATGGATTGGGCCTTTCAATGGTGCCATTAGGCGTTTGCCAAACTCTATATACTCCGAGAGTTTAATTTGCCATGCATGCAAGACGAATGGTCATTCTCAACAGCTCGGGCAGGCAGTAGCTGAGGTACTCGAGTGGTCTTCGGAGAATAGTCTTCTGCTGAATGCATCAAAATGCATCTCTGTTACATTTTCCCTGACAGCCGCTGTTGACACTCCCGAAATCCCTTCACTCCATAATTTCGCTTCGAGCTCAAAATCGAAATTCATCGGCGTTATTTTTAACAGTCGGTTATCATGGAGTGATCAAGTGCATGCCGTCTTCGGTAAATGCCGTCGCCTTTGCTTCCTAGTTCGCCGGTTCAGGAGACTTGGTTTAAGCTCTAGCCATATATAAACCATTGTCCATGCCTGTATAATTCCCCTTATTGTATATTTTTACACAGTAATTTCCGCCGGCCTCAAATGTTGGAACTTTTTAACCCGTTTTCTAGTGGTATGCCTATTCTCTCCATTCAAGAAATCATCGTTCAACGCCACTTCAATAGTTGTTTACTAATCGCTGCTCGTATATTAAGTGACCCCTCCCATCTCACCTCTTAAAGTTTATCTAAGTGTAAATCTCTTCGACCAATGCGTAGCCTATACCGTTCAATAGCCACGAGAACGGCGGCATATCGCAATTCCGTCATTCCTTATTTTTTCCGATTTTTAGTTGCACCAGAGCAGGTGAAACAGGAACGAAAAGACAATTTTCACATCTAATACTTGTTATACTGCCTTGTTTTACTGGTGAAAGTTTTGGTCCTCGTGACCTCAATAAAGCCACTACAATTATTATTATTGTTAGTTAGTTAATTCCTGTTTACTCATTCTGCATCTTTTGTGGATAATCGGCAGTTCATATATATTTTTCGTTTGATAATAATAATATTATAATAATATTATTCGCCTTATTAAGGTCACGATGACCAAAACTTTCAGCATTAAAATTTACAATAAACAAAAATGTTACAGGAAGTAACGATTATACGTAGAAAATTCAGAATAAGTTAAGAAGAATAAAAGAAGTAACATCAGGGCAAATTTGCAAGAAAGGCCAATTTAACCTACGAAGTATAAAAAGTTTGACCTCAATAAAGCCACTACAATTATTATTATTGTTAGTTAGTTAATTCCTGTTTACTCATTCTGCATCTTTTGTGGATAATCGGCAGTTCATATATATTTTTCGTTTGATAATAATAATATTATAATAATATTATTCGCCTTATTAAGGTCACGATGACCAAAACTTTCAGCATTAAAATTTACAATAAACAAAAATGTTACAGGAAGTAACGATTATACGTAGAAAATTCAGAATAAGTTAAGAAGAATAAAAGAAGTAACATCAGGGCAAATTTGCAAGAAAGGCCAATTTAACCTACGAAGTATAAAAAGTTTGGCAAACGGGAAATGGCCGCCATTGAAAGGCCCTATCCAAAACGCGCGCCAATTCATGCCTAAATGATGCAATATGAGTGTTGAACGTTTTGGTCCTCGTAACCCGAAGCGGTAGAAGTGACCGCTGCATAATCCCAAATGAAACCAGAAACACGGGGATCACGCGTGGAACGCCGCGGTGGTTACATTGCGGACGACGTAACACCCGGCCTGTTATTTGAGTGCTTCCCTGGCGTAACTGATAATGCGAGGATGCTAAACGCTACACCATCATGCTTTGGATACATTTATCACAGGTGATTTTGCGCATTAGGAATCACATTTGTTAGTAACCATTAAATATATCCTGTTTTATCGGACCTTTTTCCATAATGTAGCTATTTATAAGAATTAAATTCAAAATTATATAGGAAGGGCATGCAAGGAAGGAAAAAGGTTTTCCGAAACTCATGGGTAAAGGATGATTCAAACTCATGGTAGACTTTTCAACATCTGGAAAACACCCTCACTTCCAACTCTTCGCGTCACCGAGGGTTCGTATTCTCTAAACCAAAGAATGAAACATTGAAAGCGAAACATTGGAGGCAGGTTTTTTCGGTTTGAGTCGCGTTGCTCTGTGTCGATCTCGCAACTTCAAGAATCCGTTTGTGCTGTCTTAAAAAAAATAATTTGAAAAGTATTCCCTTTATTAAGGTCGCGAGGGCGTGTTTAAGTATAACGTGCTATGTATGACGATTTGATGAAATTATTTTTTAGAAAAATTAATGAGCCAACCGATAGCTAATATGCATATTTAAACCTTAAAAAGGTATAATTTCTGTCGTCATGAGTTTGCAGCATATAATAATACTTTCCCGCCAACTTTGATGGATTTATTGTGATTCATTGCGCTAAAAGGCCTCTTTTAATAGCATCAATTTCAACTAACATCTCTGATTCGATAAATATAATGACGCTAAACTATTATCCACAATAAGTCGACTATTAGGAGGGGGGTCTACAGATGATAACAGGGTTTCAGAATATTGATTAGCTTCGTTTACTAACGGTTAGTGGCCGTAATACTGTGTACCTTTAATTCCCAGAAAAATGTATGAATCAGCACACTTTGATAAATAATTTAAAGTTCCAAACAACGTTTTTAATAATATCCAAAGTTTTACTTCTTATGAACAATATAAAATGTTAATACAAAACAAATTTTAAATGATTGCTCGTTTAATTGAAAACAATGTCTCCTGAAATACATGGCAGCAGTCTCTGAAAGAAGCAACACATTGTTGTGAAATAATAAGCGATGCTTAAATTGCTGAACTAACTTAAGCAATTATTTTTCCGATATTTGGCTTTCAAGATTTGAATGTATTGGGAGTAATCAACCAATGAAATAATTCACTTTCCTCATTTAATTTTTCAAAGGTTCGTCAACATTTGTTTTGTCATGGTTGAACTAAATAATTCCTAAATATTTTAAAACCTGCTTTAAAGATAAATTGCCCCCGGGAATAATTAGAATCGGTGCTATAACAAAACATTTAACCGCTTCAGTTGTTTAGCAACGACAGAAAATTGAATGTTATTGTAAAATGAAAGTAAGGCTAGTTTTATAAATCATCTCTGAATAACGTTTTCGACCAAGAGATTCCAGTTAAGTGATTTTTAGTGTCTAACCATCCCTAAAATTGTTCTAGATTCGTCCTGTGCAAGGCAGAAAAATTGGAACTTGCGTAACAATCTGTCGTTCCTTGAGTGTTTCTTGTCAAAACATTTTAACGAGGAACGGTAATTTTTATGGATGAACCAAAGATTATCTTCAACGATAAACGAGTCGATTTATTTATTGATAATTGATTAGACAAGTTTTCACAGCAATTTGTACGTCTCAAATATTCATTTTCATGCTGTCGGTAAAAATACATTTAAGGCAGAATTTTTCCAATGGGTTCACCATGATATGCGCAGATTTATGCACTGATATCAAAGCAACAATTACGTCCGACTGTGACACCCTAACTCTGCATTTTGAGGTGTTGAGCATGCTCGGTGACAACACATGTATCTCTCAAGCTGACGTACGCCTGCAGGTCAAGGTTTATACTGAATCTCTCGAACTTGTCGTCGTCTATACCCATTGCGGTCGATTCCAGTACATCAGGTTATTCTTTCGTGTCAAAACCGCTGCCGCCAGCTTCCAACGGATCGTAAGCGCGGTTCTTTGTGGCATCGTGTGCGTCGGCAAACTTTAATCGCCCGAAAAACCTACGAATACGCTTCGATATAGTTCTAAAACCAAAAAACATCCCATACTTCCTTCGCCCCACACGATACCATAGAGAATGCCTGCCTCACATTAGTTTCGCTGTTATTCCCTTATTGATAAGAATGTTTTTGTCGGTATAATATTTTTCATCACAAATTAATATTCACCGTGTATGGATTTAAATGATACTCCGAGTTAACTGATTGCCAGGTTCGACGTAATAATGGGAATTACTGTAAAAATGACAGAAACTCGTTTTATGAGCAGTTGACACGCTTTTAGACGTTTGTTCGCAGTAGAAATCCAGTGGTTATTTTTGTCTTTTAATGCTCCTATTTAATGGTCGGATTGAAACGCAACTTTGCGTTCGATTTAAATTTCAAGCACAATGGACGATTTTAAACATATGTACAATCCGAAAAAACCGATTTATCAATCTATGAAAACGCGAACGTGTGCCCATCAAATCACTAGTAGCGCCCACTTTCAAATATTTATACAAATTTGGTACATTCAGTTACCACCAGAGTGACAGTCTTTTCAAGGTGACGCATTTTCAAGTCATCTCATCTGTTAACGTCATACCGGTTACCATTGGCCTATTTCTTAATGCTATTTATATTGTCCTATACTGGGTCAAAACCGTGAATACGTAGTTCAGAATTAACCACTTTCTTCTGATACTTTAATGTGGGACTTCAATACCGTTCTTGCGAAGTATATTTATTTTGGTTGCCTTCCTAGAAAGTTCGCTTGATTATCTAAAACGCTTTTTAGGCAATGGGATTCAGTTCTGCTGATTTTGATTTGTAGCCAAAAAACGGACACTTTTTAATTATATAAACGCTTTATTAACGTTATTAGATTCATAAGACGGCATTCGAGAACCGTTTCTGAGAGTTTCCGCCTCACCTCTTCTGGTGGAACTAGCAGTCGGACAAATTGGCAATGGCCGATTCACGGGGTTTCGCACGTTCTTCTGGGAATCAATGGACATCGCATTCCCATCGATAGAATAGATTCGCACGGAGCTGGTTCACAATCTAGGCGATGTGAGGCGTCGCCTTACAATCGACAACACCGAGGCAACTGATGCGTAGTATACTACTAGGGGGATAAAATAGTTATCCATGGAACGTCTCGGAACGTCTTGGTTACGAGCTATGAGTTGATTAAACTAATTCGGTGCGTAAACAGTCTATGACTGGCCCTTAAGATACCTTCTTTATTCATCAGGTGAGGATTGCAGCGTATGGCTCAAGGTAAACCCAAGGAACGAATCATCAATTAGGATATTTTCTACCAGAAATGAAATTGTTCAATAAATCTATCCGTCTGTGGAACGTTTTAACGGTTCGGCTAGTAATGTTATTGCTTCATTAATTGCATGAGAACCAAAGATTTCAGCAGCGCTGTGCTTTAACGAAACGCTGCACATTCAGTGAGAGCAGTTCTATTGGAAAAAGGAAGCAGATGAAGATGGGGGTCGGGCATTAATGTGTTTTGTTACCGAATTAATTGTTTGCACGTTCACACGATGCATATCAGCGGTTTGCGTGGGAAGTCACACGAAATATACCGCTGAAAAATGTTTCGTCTTCGCCAATTACAAGAATCTGGCATGTACAGGAAAGCCAACATTGCATCCAACGCGCGTGGGACGACGAAAATGCCATTAATATGCTGTACTAGCCCACAAGATCATAATATTCACGTGAATACGCCGGCAAATCGCTTTCGCGGCCGCAAAGGACGCCTCGCCAACTGTAAAGGGCTTATTTCAACTTGCATTAAAAATGAATGGAGTATATTGCCAACGTTCACCGCAGTGGTTTGACCGTTGGCGCGCAGACTTGAGATAGAAATTGAGCAGAGTTGACTATTTATAATTAATTGTTAAGGTTCGTTTTTCTAGAACGCATCCTTTGACGTCTCTCTCTTATTGTCTTCCGGTTGGTAGGAATACAGTTACGAGACATAAAATATTTGCATTATTCTTTGTGGCGCGCGTTAGGATAGGGCCTTTCAATGGTCGTCATTATGTGTTTGTAAATTCTTATCTGCTTCAAGGGTTTAATCTGCCTTTCTTGCTAATTATCTCGTAGTTTTTTCGTGCTAAAGTATTCTTAATCTTCTGCATCTTTGTCGAAAATTCAGTTGACCAAAATATTTACAAAATTTCAAAATGTAAAAGAAGACCGCTGAATAAATCGAATGATGAATCGTCTACAAATGTATGTCTCTGTGCATAATCGCCAAATCCTGTATCTATTTTGTTTGCTGTTCATTTTAATGCTGAACGTTTTTGTAGTCTTGGTCTGAATAAAGTGAAAACGATTATTATCATATAAATATATTAAGAAGAAGAAGACGAAGACGAAGAACGGCCTTATAAATTGTCCTAAATGAATATAAATAACATTCGTTTGATAAGGAGGAATCTATTGTAACATTTCTCATGAGACATCATCGGGTTTTTAAAATTATTTATTTAACCCTTTTAAACCATCTAACCACCCAACTCTCCATTCTCGGCCAGTACCCTTTTTTTGCGCCACTATATTCCGCTAGAGCACAAAGCGTTTCCAAGAGGATTTTTGGGAATCTGTTAAAGGGGGCGACGTCCCCAGGTGGATGTCGCCGCTGCATCCTCCAAAACACACGAACCACGTTTGGAACCCTGATAGGTTGAATTGCTGACGGCACAGCAACCGGTTTGCGCAACCGCCAGCCTCCAGCCTCCAGGACGCCTGATTACAGACGTCCACCGCTGCGGTCGGCTTATTTTTTAATTGTCTGACCTTGGCGTCCAAAGCAGAGAGACGAGCCTGACCGTTACTCTTAGGTAGAAGGGAATAGCCAAAATTTCCCTATTCATTGCATGCTGAAATGTTTGTGCCCATTGGGCGACAAGTGAACAATGCAAGCATAATACGAACAGTTAACAATTTTGAAAATGGTTAATTTTTAAATCGCGCCAAAACATTTGCCCAAACAAGGATTCTGGAGCCGACATGCTTTACGTTTGATTTGTCTACAAAATATTCTTTTCACCACTTTAAGTATTTTGAATTAGACAAGTTGTAGATAATTGTCACGTAAACAGTAATTTGATAAAGACAATAATGGTTTTCGATTTATTATGATCATGAGGACAAACACTCGCACCATTGGAATTTGCAATAAACACAATTGATACAGATATTAGCGGTTATACATAAAACAAAAGACCTGCATTTGTACACGATTAATCTCTAGACGGATACTTTCCCATTGTAAAGTTTTTGAAAATTTCGGGCTTATCATTTTCTGACGTCAATGAAGATCCAGTACGATTTAACAAGAAATGATAACTATTAAACTTTGTAAGAAAGACAAATTCAACCCAAAACGTTCATAAAGTTTGGAGGCCAATTAAGGGCTCTATCCGTAATGGTTAAGTTAGCTTTAAAACGCCAGAAGCTTGCTTTATGAGAATATTACATGCTTTTAGATATTTATGGTGAGGCGTTTCGTTGGCAATAGAGGTCCCGAGGTTATTTCTGTCTGCTAAAAGTACTTTTTTATTGCCATAATAAAACACGACATTGGCTTCGATTTAAAATTCAAGCACAAAGGACCATTTTCGCGGAACACCCCATTTGGTCAGTCTCCATGTATAATCTAAATAATGTAATTCAATTATCTATAAATAACAACAACACAGTGGGTGCCCTCAAATGATGGAATTGTATTTGAAATTTTTTAATCCCTAGATGCGCCGACTCAAGACACGCATAAATAAGTCAAAATCTTTATGCACAGCTTTATTCATCCCAGGAGCACCCTGCGATGTTTCCAGGCTCGGTATCGGTGGAAGAATAAGGTTAAGAGCAATGCCACGAGGGAGACTGCAAACACCAGCACTGGCCAGAATACCGCGTGGAAAAGGATGCCAGGATTGTAGTACTTCATGATAAGGGCCTCTCGACTATGATACTGACCCGAGGCGAAACATCGGAAGCGCCGTTGAGCGAGCAGCTTCATCTTGAAGATGTCAACGGCGTACCTATTGTCCTCGACTCGCCGATGGCACGTGGAGGTTACGCACTGCAAAAGAATAAATATGGCGGTCAATTTTCGCTGTTTTGATCATGAGACGCGCAGTTAATAAATTGCGTTTGGTGACGGTCAACGTATTTTATTGTGCTGAATTATCCTGCTCAACGAAAACGAGCTTGATGGATGATCACATGGAGTTTTTTTCGGAATAGGGTTCAGATCGTGGCGTCCCCACAGCAACCTAAAGAGGCAGTGAAAGTTTCCATTGCATCATCTAACGCTTTCAACGGCACGTCGAAGTGAGGATGGCTACATTTTGGATGATGCAAGAACCGTTTTCCACCGCCACCAGGCAGCCTCCAAGTCGCTGGTAGTCGAACCGTCAAAATTTGTTTGCCATATTATATTTCTTGTGGCCTTTCGTTTCGTTCTGCCAATATTAGCTTAGTACGAAGGCCAGCATAATTGACCCCGCGATGGTGATTGTGACTCTTGGTAATGCTGCTTGCTCCTCAGTGAAAACGGCGGCCTGATGGTTTAGCAGTTACCATCCTTACTCGTTTCGTGAGTGACCCTGGGTTCGACTCCCAGGGCTCAGCAGAAACGTGCGTAAGCCCGTCGAAGAGTCGAAATTGAACAACCGGAGTTCCACGCGAGGCCCTAGCTTATTTGGTTCTTTTTGGATGTTGCTGGAACGACCGCCACTTAAAGCTCCTCCTGCGGTTGCACTTGGGAAATCATCTGTAAAATATTGTCAAGAACTCCTCATTTAAGCATCTATGCATCGATTTATCCTCTAACAATCTTTGGTTGCTGACGCACGTTCCACCTAA
Source organism: Proteocephalus fallax (assembly GCA_028672205.1). Taxonomy (NCBI): domain Eukaryota; kingdom Metazoa; phylum Platyhelminthes; class Cestoda; order Proteocephalidea; family Proteocephalidae; genus Proteocephalus; species Proteocephalus fallax. The sequence continues at coordinate 1,086,402 of JAPUBX010004013.1, read as the reverse complement.
CACACTGATTAAGTGCAAACATCTTTATCGCGGTAGTTTTTCCACAAACAAGAGATAAATAAGTCTGTACGTCGTGGCGACTGCAATTCTCATCGACCGGTCTCTCGGGATTCATGAACCTAGGTCCATATCGGTAACACCCCCGCCGTCTATATTTAGTCCAATGAAAACCAGACACGTATCAGGATGACTCAAAGTTATTTTAAGTGTTCTCTCGAAAGATTCTCGCTCCCAATTCTCCACCCAATTGCGTCGAAAAATTGGCCTTCGATTCTTAACAAAGCAGACCACTTTCTGTCTCTAATAGACAATACTTAAACAGGAATGTGTGGCTAATGAAATTACATTATTTCAATGCCCTCTAACGCCTTCGTTTCTTACCCTAAATGCGTGAAAATGGAGCCATTTGGCTTCGGAATTACCTCCCAAAATCAGCCTCCTTATGCCCATCCAATAACTGTGGTGTGTTAGAGAGTCCAGTTCTGTAACAATTATTATTTCATTTAATAACTTCCAAACAGCGGCAGTCCAATTGCTTGGCTATCAAAAAATATGCTGACGCCTCCAATGTCAAGAGTTCAAAGGTTATTTGTGGAGAAAAAAATCTTTAAAACACCAGTTTTCTTAAACGCATGTCAGTATCACAGCAATTTATCTGTAGTAACTTCATTGGAATCATGGGGTCACTAAAATGTTTAGGATTAAAATGAAAAAAAACTAAAATGGATGCTGGAAGTGCGGGAACTATGCATTTTTCCAATTCGATTCTTATCCCTTTTAAAGAAGTTTTACCGATCGAGAATTTACGAAAAACACGTTTGATAAATTATGTGGATGGATAATTTTTGGATGATGATGTTTAAGATGCATAATAAGTTAAAAAGCGTAAGGAAATAACCATAACGCACAACTCAGTGTAATGTATAGGTTTTTTTTCTTGTTCGGAGGCCAGATAAGAGTTTCCAGACCACTGAAACGAATACCAAGTTTCAGCCGAAATGGACTCCTGTGCGTCTATTAACCATAAATTGCTTCGAAACGCTGTAACAAACGAGCAACTGGAGGCCATGGACTTTTATCAGATTTAAAATGCGTGGGAATAAATGGATTCGTTTCGGTGTTTTGTTTTTCGTATTTAAAGACGTTAGAGTTGTTTAATTTTTGTGTAGGTTACTGCTGAGAATTCGAGTCCTACTGTGTTCACTAAAGCAATAATATTCACTCACAACAGACCCGCCCCATTTTCGTCCAAAGCTCCTATTGTGTTACAACTTCTTCGTCTATCGCTTTCCTTATTATATCTTCTTTCGTAAGTGCACTTACACGATGCGTGTACCTTCTACCAATCGCCCTTCCTAAGTAAAGGTCACTCGCCCATTAAAGTAGCCTTATTCATGGAGTTGACTGACGTTTGGGGACACCCTCAAACCATTGAGTCGAACCGATCTGAATAAGGGCAGGGTCGGAATTATCATTTAAAACAAAAAAATAGTGCACCTTCCTAGGAGTGACTAACTAGTAGTATATTTCATTGGTATACGCCAAACCAATCCTTTTCGAACGTCCAATCCCGCCTCAATACGTACGGCTATTACAAATAAATAGTTCTCTATAAAAGCTCAAAGTTCAATATTCAAGAGGAATAGGATTCCGAAAATATAATTAAGTAAAAAAACGCCCACATTCCAACTCCCGGAGTAGACATGATCTCTTGTTTTCAAAATAGAATGTCATACTTGCGATCTCAGGCAAATCAACAAACTTCCCCAACTTTGTTTTCTACCACGAGGACTGAACAAAACTATAAAAAAAATCTAGGTGTGCCAATGCATTTTGGTTTAAAATGATACTTCGCAGTAGTCCAGCAGTTTCATTTACTTATATTATGTGCATGAAAGAAAATGAAAATTTTCCAACTTGATAGAGTCCATTGTTTATTTCACTTTTAAAGAAATCCTTCCTGTGTGTGTGGCTGACTTTCAATCAAATTTTCAATTTCCCCTCATCCATGAAATTCAAGCATCTTCTGTCTCTTTCCTATCTCAATGCGGTGCTATGAAGGCTGACAGCTACTTAGCCAAAGGAGACCTGTAGATTTTGGGATATTTTTTCGCTGATTTGTGATTTCTTTCATTGGTCGTTTCTAACATCAAAAGCGTAGAATCTAGAGAACTTTGAGTTTAGTATCATCGTTATCTCGATAAACAGTTCTAAAATGACATGAGAATATTTTTCAGACTCTCGGATTGCAGGTGAATCATTTCTAATTTGTCCCTGAATTACTTCAAATATCGATGTCTGCAATGTACAGATCGTTAAGATAAGTCCTTTGCATTTGTGATTTATTGACTACAAATAGTTCTGTCTGAAATTAGGACTGCGTTTGGAACCATAATGCATAATTATTTTATATCCAGTCAAGAATTGCATGATTCCGATTCCATGAAATGAATTAATAACCAAGCCTTGATCAATAAAAAAATGTCTGATATCCATATGCGAGATTTAAATTTATGGGACCTCTGCAGACATTGTGTACGTATTGTCATGTGACTTTCGTATTTAAAGTTGGACTTATAAATACAGGGCCTTGTAACGACCCTTGCCAAATCTATTTACATTTGTCGTGACTGTTAACGGATTATCATAGGACTCAGTCTCTTGGTACTGCGATTTGAATCTTGAATTTCTCGCCATCGTTAGATTAAAGCCACTGCGAATGGGCCAGACCTTTTTCAAAGGAATATTTAATGTGAATTCGGACAAAAACTTGTTTGGCTCAGTATTGGTGACGCACCGGCCGTTCTATATCGAACGTTCACATGTGAAAAAGGATTAAAAGTACCATCACGGGCTATCAAAACCTCCAACCTCGTGGATTTTTGTTTCTGTTGGCGATTAAACTTAGATGTAACAATATGAATATATTTTGGTTGTCATTTATGCGCATTATTTCGACAATGGGAAAGTCTAGCAAGTTACATTTTCACCAGTCGAGAAAGGAAATGTGCATTTTTTTAGGATTCGCCAGTATCCTAAAAATACTACGAGGTCAGTTCGGGCTTTAAATGGCGCTAATGTGTGTGAAAAGTTTTAGTGTCTTTGGTACTACGGTAGTCATTGGTAGTTTAACCTCTAAACACCACAGGTCTCGCCATGGGATACTAAAAGAGTTGAAAATGCAATAAATGTTACGACCCAATGCTAATTTTGTAAATGGAGCTTCCACGGTGATTGTGGCCCTTAAATACGATTGCGTCAAATAATAATAATAAAGATTGTAGCCGTTTTATGGCAACGCAATCAGCCATTAGGTCGTCTATTTATCTTTAATTTTCGAAAATGATCCTACGTCTAACAATTCAACAGACGCCCAGGATCTTGGAGATGAAACGTGATCTACCAGAAGAAACACGAGGCTGGCTATGACTCATGTCCTGCAAAACGGGCACCCTAAATTGATGTTCATTAATCCTTGGGGATGTGACCCGAATGGTATTAAATACCCGACGATGCTGGGAGTGACAACGGGGTCACCATGGGTTGCACTGCCGAGGGCTCAATCTGTAAAATATTACCAAGAATCTTCATCGAATTGTCATTCGTGAAACCGGCTCATAATCTAATAGGAGAGACTCCACGACAACAATCAAATGCAGATCCTCGGTTAATCTCGGAATACGCAGATACATCTTCTCCTGTCAATCTTTGGCTCTTCTTTACAATATTGTCAAACAGCTATTGTTTTACACAATCTTGCGCTTGACTCAATAGACACTCTAGAACATAAAAATCTTTTTTTAACACGCCTGATCAAATGTCGGAAGCACGCGAATGTCGGCCGATTTCATTACCCAATACGTTTAAAATTGTGAGCTTGGAATGGAAATTATAGCCCAGCCACACAGTCACCGAGAAATTCCCGAATTAAGTGAACTGATGTCATCAAGCTTACCTCATTCTTGTGACAGTGCACATTCCTATAGATGATGAAATCTGTAGCACACCGTTGCCGTACTTTCGAGCTGGAATTTAAACAGCTACTTTTGTCCACAATTTCGGTTAGCAAATATCATCGAGTAAGTTTGGTGAGGAAAAGAGTGTCGGCGGCGTTTTTTCGAATTGTCTAGTCATCATTTCGGTGAATAATTTAAACGAACGCCGCACGAACTCTCTGGTGTCAGGTATTAACAAGTCTTCTAGACTTATTTGTTGTATTTTAAAACAACGTCGGATGCATAATTCAACCCCGAACTCTACGCTGTACTCAATATGCATTCCTATCGAGCGTTAGAATCTCACTGTTGGCCTACCCTAGTCGCGTCCGAGGGAAAACACGATTAAAATCATTAAAATATTGTGGAAAAACAATTCAAGATTTCGCGTGAGAGTAAAAGAAAACAAACCAGTTGGCGGGGAATTTTTCAGATTTAGAAAACGACTGCGTCAATTAGCCTGCCTTGTTCCAGAGTTATAGCTACCGCCTGCATGATCTGTGCGACAAGCGAGATTATTCAATCACAGGGAACAAATCGCATTATTATTAAGCCAGGAGATCGATGTAAAGCTACCTTCAAATCGAGCTTCATTTCGAAGGAACATCCCTCTCCCGCCAATAAATCGATAAGATGCTGGTCGCAAAAAAGATGAGATAGAGACGTACTCTGTGTTTCTTGTAGCTTGCATGCGTTCCGATGGAATCGAAGAGAATGGCAGTGTGATTCCTGTTCTCCCACTCGTAGACAATGTGTACGCGTAGGCAGGGAAACATCGAACGATCCTTTGAGCATTTGCTTTCGCATTTAATTAGCGGCATTTCTGGTTCAATGTATTGCAAGAAACAGTCTGCCTCCTCAAACAATGACTCATGGCGGTAGGGCACTATGATCAGATTCACCATGATACATTCGACGAACAGGGACATGGTGAGGGTGGTGGCACACACCACGTAGACGGTCTTTATAAGGAGACCTGTGCAGACGGTGTCGACGAAACGATCGAAGGTAGAGTAGTGGGTTCCACGGGACGCGATAGCAGCTCTTCGAACATGACTTCTACGTTCTCCGAACGTCTGGAGCTCGTCAGGAGTCATCATGGAGCAGCATTGCCTGCGGGAGAGGGTGCCGACTGGCTGAGCTACTCTTTTTGTTTTTTGGCGGGTGATTTGAAATCCGCGTGCATGCACCTGCAAGTCTTCGACGCACCAATGGGGACGTGTTTCACTTTTGGATATTAAACACGGGATTGGTGAGTTGTGGTTAGGGGTGATGGTGGAGGCACAACAGTTGATGCAAAAAATGTGAACCAAAGTTGGAAAAGGGCGTGTTCTTGTGGATATGACAGGAATTGCCGGGCGTAGAAAACTACTAGCAGTTACAACAAAGTGACATTCAAATGTGGGTCTAAAATGCAAACTAAAGCTCGAGTAGTTAACTCACAATTTAAACAATCTAGTAAATTCATTATCTTCTAAATATGTGAATCGTTTTAAAAATGTCGAAAAAAACCAATAGTTACAAAAACCCCGAGGACCGTGCGAAAATATGCGCTCGCGGCAATGCTTGTAAGAAGACAAAGACCAATGTTCCAAGGTGCTACCTGTTCCTAATCTTCATGTTCGACATATTTATAAATATGTTCCAGTCGTCACTTCTTGTTGTTCATTGACTACCTCAGATGATTGACTCATGGTGTTGGGGGAGATGTACATTTCCCCAAAAATATGCAAATCTTTAGCAGATCTTGAAACAACGCCGATTTCTTCACTCCATAGTTGCATCTCTAGCTCACAATATCAATTCCTTGGCGTTATTTTTAACAGTCGGTTTTCTTAGAGTGATCTTGTCGTCGTGATATCGTCTTCGATAAATACTGTGGTTTCTGCTTTTTCCGCCGATTTAACGGAATGTAAATCGCGTCGAGAAATGCGAGGGTGACAGCGTTCAATTACCTCAAGAACGGCAACACATCGCCTAAATTTGGTCATTCCTAATGTGTCCCGATGTTTATTTTAACGTAAAATTCAGCTGGGCCAGGAATTCAGAGAGACTTTTCAGAGGGAACTTTGTTAATTTTGTTTTATACTGAAATTATTTGTCCTCGCGACCTTACAAAACCTATTGCTATTGTTGTTATTATAATAATATTTGTATGCAAGCCCGTTGCATAAATTATTGGATGTTTCATACGAACTCAGTATAGACGTTAGGCAACAGATCAAAACAAGGCTTCAAGTTACCAATTAATTAATCGCTTGTAGAACCTAATTAAACAACAATATTTTCAAAAGTATTCAAGACATCGCGCCACGAAAAAGGTTCGTAAAACAAAATAAAATATTAGAGTAGCTCAATCCGCCGCCTTTCGGGATGGAACCATTGCTTTGTTTTTTGATGGTCTGCTTGAATTCCCACAGTCTCACCGCGTCTGCTGAAAAATTCAGCGAGTAAAACACTGGCCATATTGAATGATTTACTACTGGCCTGACATCGTGTATTTGGGTTTTTTGACTGTGAAGCTTGCCTGTGCATGTGATTTATGGGTCTCGGTGCGGTCTGGGAGAAAACGGCTATTTACGCTATTTAAGCAATTTTGGTTTAAGTCCCTCCAAAACAAGCACCAACTTGGCATTTGATAGTCGCCCGCGTGTTTCAAGACGAGAAGGTTCAATTCATTAATGCCATTGAGGTAGACACTTTTCTCGAGGGAACATCGCAAACGACACCATACCTGACGGAAATTAAGCCTCGTCAGTGCAATTCCCATAATTTTCTTATTTCTAACGTGCTTGCATATTCAAACAAAAAAATGAAATTTTAAATGTTTTCAAACATAAAACATTGTTATTGAATTTCCATTTACTAAAAATTGAAAACGTTTTCTGAAGATTTCCGTCAAATTTCCCCCCACCTTTTCACGCTAAATTTTAATGGCCTTCAAAATCAAAGCACGTCCTGTAGGCCACTTTGGGTCACCCGCGTCTGTTAACCTCCTAATGATCGACGTGAACTCCTATTGGGCGGCAATAAATTAGGCTGTTCAGGCAGGTTCTTTAGAATACCTCAGTCTTTTTCACTGGCTTCCGGTTCTGTGGGGATGACGAGTCATAACAAGACGGCTAAGCTAATTTGTTGGAAAGGTATAAATTATGGTTTTCTAAATAATGTAAATAAAGCCAAATAAAAAAGGATTTTTTTTACAATATGTCATCACGATTGTTTTGGGGTTCTATGCCATCTAATGTCTCTTCAAAACTGTAAGTCTGGGACCGTCTTTAACCTGTATATACCCACATCCTCTACCAGAGCTATTTATAGCTAAGTTCTATGATTCCATGATACCTTTTATTTCTTCAATTATGGATGAATCTTCTATTTTACTGTGGGGTGATTTCAATTCCGAGCCTATTAGCCCACTTCTTACACTTGGTCTCAATTCCATAGTCAATTTTCTAACGAGCGAAGGGAATCTTCTTTGCCACATATTTGTGTCCGATTCTTCTTTCTATGCATGTCGTAAACGTGCACCCTTAGGCCAGTCTGAACACTGCATCGTCGTTGGCCTACCGAAAATATTTGACAAGGATAACCAAAACCATTCACGTTGACCGTTCGCACTGCCTCAAGAACCAGGGCAATTTAAAAGATGCAGTTGCCACAAGTATTCGCGGATTCTGACGTCGCTAAGGAAATAGACCATATAAATACCTATCTCCGATTTCTGTACAATACACACTGCCCGCTTACGGAACTATCCCTCACCCCCGTGACGTATCATCTCCATTTCTTAAACAATTGAGGCGAAAGAATTAATGGCTCTGTCGCCGGGGTAGATATCGAGAAATAAATCCCATTTCGATCATGATCGCAGCTGAGGTAAATAGGCTCAATCAGAATTTTGTAGATGAGGTGTAAAGAATATCGAAAACTGGCGCCCTTTGAAAACATCTAGGTAGATTGACGTGAACCCATCGCTCATATCTACCAAGTTCTTCCATATACCTTGATGCTCTGAATGATGGTTTTTTTCTTCAAATTTGCTATACCTCACGTTCCATCTCGTAATCCCAGCGCTTTTCTACCTGCCGACGAATCCTCTGTCTCCTAATTTTGGCTGGCCTCAAGAGGTCCAAGGCGAATTGTCCCGACAAGAGAGATGTTGCCATAACACCTATTCCGAAACCGACCAATGGTTCAGCGAGACCTGCGAAGTATAGACCAATCGCCAACTCATCAGTCTGAATGAACGTGATTGAGAAGCGCCTCCTCTCTTAATTGTAGGACACGCTAAACACTGGTGATGACCTGCTCGAGTTTGCTTATAAACACAATAGAAGCACTCTGGGCGACGTGGTGACGTTTTCGCACACCATCCACTCTTCACTTGATGCCCGAGCGAAAGCCGTTGAGGGAATATTCTTGATCTTCACCTCGGCTTTCAACACAATCTCACGGTCCCGCCTCCTCTCTCACCTATGTGAAGATGGCGTTGAAGGATGGTTGATTAATTGGCTTCAAAACTATTTTGCCAATCGACGTCAACATGTCAGAGTCGGAAATGAAGCCTCAACCTCCTTGCCAAATAACTGCGGTGTACTACAAGGCGCTGTGCTATCTCCTTATCCTTTCTCAACTGTGTGAAGATGACGTTTAAGGATGGTTGATAAATTGGGTTCAAATTTATTTCTCTAACCGATGCCAAAACGTAAGATTCTGAAACGAAGTATTCTCCTCTTTGCCAAATAATCTTGTTTTCTAGTGGACTGCCTATGCTCTCCATCCAAGATATCATCGCTCAGCGACACTTCACTAGTTGTGCACTAATCGCTGCTTGTATATCAATTGACCCCTCCCTTCCCCTCTATTCCATTTTATCTCAATGTACATCTCTTCGACCAATGCGTATGCAATACCGTTCAATGCCTACAAGAACGTCGGCATATCGCGATTCTGTCATTTCTTATTTTTCACGAATTTAAGTTTCACCAGAGCAGGTGAAGCAGGAACTAAAAGACCATTTTCCTATCCATTATTGTTATACTGTCATGCTTTATGCTGAAAGTTATGGTCCTCGTGACCCCAATAAAGCCACTACAATTATCATTATTTTTTCGCCCTCGTTTTTCCCCCGACTTGAGGAGACACTAACAATAACGGCAAACGTTCTCCAAATATGTTTACTGTTGCGGATTCCAGCACGACCAATTATACCGTATCTTCCGAGGTAGCCGAGATTAACTTCTACGTCAACTTTCGAAAGCTGTTTCTGTAGCCAAGACGGCCTGGGCGCAACGGTTTACACTTTTGATGCAGCCTCTTGGAGGATGTCCGTGGCACGGCGAAACACGTATGTTGCATCATCCAGGAATTTAAATGTGGGTAAATGCAGCCACTACTTCCACTGCCTTTTTGGGTTGCCCTGGAGACGCCGTCGGTACAATATTCCCAGGAGTCTTTAATGAACCTTCAAGCTCTAATAGTGGTTAACCACGCCAGAACGACTGGGGTTTGGGCGACAGGGTGTGTTGGTTCGTTTGAGGTTTTTGGGGGCGCCGGGATTGCTCAAAATTGTGGAGCTTCGTGCGCGGCATGTGCTTGTTGTTTTATATAGGGCAAGATGTTAAAACTTACTCATATTCTTTTCTGTTGGGAACACGTTGCCAAAGATAGTTGGGTTAACTTGTTTTAAGGGTATAACTGGAACGCCTCATGTTCTATTGATACCCTGTCTTTTTATTTACTGTTTTAAGCAATGTTTCTCCCAGTTTGTCGTTTTTATAACCGCCGCTGTAACAGAAAGCGTGTATCCATAAGTCTACCCGAAACGAGAGAAATGATTGCCTCAGAAAATGGAAGCTGAAGAAAGGTATAATTTTGGCTGGATCCTATTTTTTTAAAAGCGTGGTTCAGCTCCATGTCAATGCGAATCGCGATGAATAGATGAAGTTCGCCATTCCGTGGGCTTAAAAGTGGTTAGTAGAAAAAATGGGAATGGGATTTGGAGCTCTTCGAGTTCATCAATAAATCAGCGATAACTGCAGGCGAATTCGAGCAAGCTGAGTGAAATTTTCATGTGGTTTTCGTATAATTGGATTCATATCAGCTGTGGTTTCAAAGACAATCGTCCATTAAATCTCATCAGTCATTCAGGTTCATTTGTTTGCCAATTATACTAATTATAAAATTAAACAACGATTTCAGATTTAGAGCAGACTATCATTTTTATTATATTTAAAACGATTACTTACATGGTTTCAATCGTTAATACATGAACATGATTCACAATTTAATTGATAAGATAAAAATACCTATAATAAAAATAATGACAATCGTTTTCTTAAGGTCACAGCAATCCAAATTTCAAGAATTTACAAATATAAATTTTACACATAAAAACCTTCTCTAAGTTTCTGTTTTACCTCTCCTGATGCAAATAAAAATTAAGACCAACCGAGAATCAACAAATCATCGTATAATAATAATAATTCTAGCGGCTTTATTGAGGTTACGAGGACCAAAACTTTCAGCATAAAACAAGACAGTATAATAAGTAAATTGTCTTTTAGTACCTGCTTCACATGCTCCGTTGAAACTAACAATCGAGACGAATAAGGAATGACCGAATTGCGATATGCCGCCGTTCTTGTAGGTATTCAACGGTATAGCCTACACATTGGTCGAATAGATTTACGCTTAGATAAACTTGAAAAGAGGGGATGGGAGGGGTCACTTAAAATACGTTTTGTGCGAATTCAACGACATAACCTTCGCATTGGACCAACTGATTTACATAGAGACAGGCAGGTATTAAGGGAGCGGTCACTACACTCAATAGTTGTATATATTGTTATTTTTCTATCAATAAGACACGTTTAATATCGTTGACATAATTTTCCTATTTGTACGTAATACAGGACAAATGCTGCGATTGAATTAGATGGTAGAAACGGCGTGCGCCTGTAAACCACCCTGCCGTAGACTGGTGACGGAAAGAGTTTGCTAAACCATCCGTAATTTGACCAACCAGCGTTTCCAGTGCGCCCAGTGTTGTTTGGTTACTGTTGGATGATGCAGCCGAGGCCACTTTTACCACCACATCCATCCATTTAAAAATGTAGATTCCAAAATACACTTGAAGTGCCAACTATTCAAGCAGTCTAATTGCCAAAGATGATGTTTTTTATTGTTTAATCAGAGCCAAATCTTTGTAGGGAATCCTCCTGCTGGTCTTCAATATCCCGCAGCATGAATATGGTTTTTTGATGACCGCCAGATGTCTTTCGAGGGTTTTATTGGCCAGAAAGGCCAATGCGTCATGTAATTTTATGGTAGTTCTAAATTATTCTGGATCTTCCGACAATGATGTACATCCAAGATTTCTTTGAAGTATTTTTAATCAACTTACGATTTTAAAGCTCTAAAAAGCAATAAATAAAACAAATCTTTGAATAAAAACTATCCCTGGCATTCTCGAACTCTTGATTCAAAGGATCATATTGCTGTTTAGGAAAAATTTTATTCCCGAAGAAAACTATGGCACATGGCCTCAATTCCTTTCATAAATCCCTCGCGCATTTATCTTTAACCTACAAATGTACCACACACACGACATGCAACACCAAGCTGATCTGGAACGTCACTTCAGGGAAGCCACATCTACAACCAACTCTAGACCAACGTGAAAACATACGCATTCGCCGACTGTCCTCAACAGAAGAAACCCTATTGACACACATAAATACATTAGGCCGGCCAACTAATTTCGCCACAACACATCCGTCTTCGTACTGTAGGCGTGGATGACGTGTCATAACAATTGCCTTAGGTGTACCAATTCGATGTTCCCTAACGTTGTTCTGGGGCATGTGACAAATTGTATTTTGTTGTCCTGTTTCGTGTGAAAAAAAGAACAAAGTGAGAAGTGAAGGCATGACGCACTAAAGCCACTTGCGCTCGCATAAATATCTCCGACCGTCCCCAATTCGACCCCCTTGTCGCGTTGCTCCTGCAAGGATGATATGAAGGATTGGCACGAAACATTATCAACATATCTTTTTTATTCCTGGATGAATGTCAACTCAACCACCGCTAATTAAATTAACACACGTCCATATCACGCAAGAATCAGGGGCTCCCGAAATTACTGCCTCGTCCAGGCCAACACGTCCGGTTGTTATTTAACACTGACAATTTACCTCTTCATGCATCCGCGTTTATTTCGAGATTCCTGCATTACGTTTTCAGAAATTGGATACATTTTATTAGAAGCAATAACAGCCCATGGTTGACGAAATGCATTGCCTGATTATATACGCGTGCTATATGTAGCGCAAAGACGACATGAACCCCATTGGACAATCGATAACCAATGATAATAATAATAATTGCATTCGCGAGGCCCAAAACGTTCAGCATTACCATTTACAACATACCAAAGCGGTTCAAGAAGCGTCAAGTATACATAGAAGATGCTGAATAAGTTAAAACAAATAAACGAAATAACAATAAGGAAAATTAACAACAAAGGCGAATTAAACGCCTGAGTAATATAAAGTTTGGTAAACGCGTAAAAACGACCATTGAGAGGTGTAGTGTCGCAGTAGGTATGAGATCTAGGAAAATGGGACTAGTTAATAGTAAACTGTATTTCGCCAAAGGGTGTCCCCAAACGTCAGTCGGCACCATGAATAAGACGACCTAAATGGGCGAGTGACCTTTACTTAGGAAGGACGATTGGTAGAAGGTACACGCGTCGTGTAAAAGCACCTTCGAAAGAGGATATCATAAGAAAAGCGATAGACGAAGAAGTTGGAACACAATAGGAGCTTTGGACGAAAATGGGGCGGGTCCTTATAACGGGTAACTACCCAACTGGTCCATAGTGTGGGAGAATGGAGGATTTCGCTGTAGGATGTGTGGAGAAGGTTGAGCGGCTGCGGTTACGAAGGGTTGGGAGAGCGAATGTCATCCTGTATGACGGGAGAAAGTGAGTTTCCTCACTTTGAGTGAACCAGAGGGCCGTAAACACCATCAGATGGAACTCCGTACCATCGAAAGATAGCAAGTCAAGATGGCCGCCTCTTATCCTGTCATGTCGTGCATTACAGAGGCCCTAACCATAACTCGCGTCAAAACAATGCGAAAGGTACATTGGGCCTTTTTTTAAATATTTCTTTATAAATGACATGTTCTTGCGTAAAGGCATTAAATCATATCCTTCAAATACATATTCGAAGGTATTTCAGTTATCAAAGGGTTATTCTGGTAGAATGATACTATTTATTCAATATATGTGGTTGCATCTATCAATAATAATATATATGCGATGGGTAAGCAGCATTTGGTATTGTTAGATGATCCGAAGATTGCTTTTGTCAGCAATGATGATGCCGAAGATTAAACAAAATTCGTAAAAAATGTATTCAGTAAAGAGTCGGCGAGTTGGTGTTTACGGATATGGTCTTCAATTAACGAGGCAGATATAAAGGAGAGAGTGTCTACATATAAATAAAATAGAAGCACTCTGGACGCCGTGGCTACGTTTTCGCAAACCCTCCACTCTTCACTTGATGCCGGAGGGAAAGCCGTCAAGGGAGTTTTCTTGGACTTCACTTCTGCTTTCAACGCTCCCGCATTCTTTCTCATCTGTGTGAAGATAGCGTTGAAGGATGTTTGATAAATTGGCTTTAAAATTATTTCTCTAACCGACGCCAACACGTAAGAGTCGGAAATGAAGCCTCCTCCTCCTTGCCAAATAATTGTGGTGTACTACAAGGCGCAGTGTTATCTCCATTCCTTTTTTAACTATTCCACGTCTAGCCTTCGGTCTAATAGCGACGTGACACTAATAAAATACGCGGATTACTTGACTTCAAGCCATGCCTGCAAGACGAATGGTGATTCCTATCCGAATATTTATTCTACCCGTGGTTAAAGAAAACGTATCCTTTCTTTAAAAAATAAATATCGACTAGCAGTTTGGGATGGATCAAACAAGACACTGTTTTTTTTTAAATGTTCCGTATCGAACAAACGTTTCTTTTCCCGAAAATAAGAGTACGATAGAAATTGAAATAATAGTACAATGAAAATTTAAAAAAAGGAATTCAGTTGCTGCTCATCTTAGTTCCTAAAATCGGTTCAATGCATTGAGTTCGAAAAGAAAGGTAAAATAAATTTTCTTCACCGCCCATTCTTTCGTGCCGTCATTGCCTCTCCATCCCCGCAAGATGTCTGTGCATTGCGTTTAGAAATCGGATGTCTTCGAGGTATCATGTGGAGTCGACCTCGTGATATGTCTCGTCTGTTTCCGCCGCGTTTTTGTCAGATCATAACCTATCAAGGTCTTTGCGGATGCTCATAGTATACTGTTCCCCGTGGTTTTCCATGACCTCAAACATACTGACATTTTGATCCCTTTCAGGCTTTTAAACTTATTTGGTTTTCTAGTGGATTATCTATGCACTCGATCCAAGACACCGTTATTCATCGCCATTTCACTACCAGCTGTCACCACCTCACTTCCCGTATATCAGGTGACTCCTCCCCCTATTGTATTCTCCCTCAAAATAGATCACTTCGACCAATGAGAACGGTATACCGTTTAATTTCCACAAGAACGGGTGCATATCACAATTATCTCATTTAAAATTTGTCAAAAATGTATAGTTTCACCTGAAGATGTGAAGAAGCAGGAACTCAGTGACGGTTTTCATAAACAGTAGTGTCGTTTTTGTTGAAGCTTAACGTGTTGCTCCTTTTGACTTGAATAAAGCGACTACCATTATTATTAATAATTTCAAATAATCACCGATTTCGCTCTAGGCCCAATAAGGCGAGTGAAAGAAGGAGAGAGAGAGGAGAGCGATTACAGAGAACTGCAACCAACTGACCTTGGCGAAAGAGCTCAGCGCTTCTGAGGACCAGGCTAGATTGGCGAGCAACTCGAAGACCTGGCGCATCGTGAAGTCCCGAAAGAAGGCGACCGCCTCGGCTGAATCATCGGCAGGCGGTCGATTGGAGCTCAACCATTGGTTGTACTTGAACATGACCTTGCCGTCCGTCTCGGGTCGGTGCGATGCGCCCATGCGGCTGTACCAAAAGAGGCAGGAGTCCATCAGACGCTCCACCAGCTTCATTAGGGAATTGCCGCCAGCGACGCCACCACTACCATCTAGAGGAGAGACGGGAAATAGAAGACACAAATTCGGCGTACATCGTATTTCAATTCTATTGCTCGAGGTTTTGATACTCCGGACATAAATTATGCCATTATATTTAATTGTTTCAAATCACTATTGTCTACCCCAATTGCGAAGTTATTTTTAATCTATAATGGAAAGCACACGTGGTTTTTATTGGTCTCAGGGGTATTGCGGAGGCATAAAATTTGCTTTCGTTGATTGGAAAATAAAAAAAACGAACACATCATGTAATTTCGAACAAAAAATATTATGGTGTAACTGCGCGAGGTCAGACTATTTCGTTTTAATCCCCGAAATAAATGATGGCCATACGTTGACAACATGTTTTTGTGATATTTTTAACAAATTAGCAACTGTTACGCAATGTCAAATTGGTTGAATTTAACTCGTGTGTCTGATTTGATTTGTTAGTGAATTGAACTATAAAACTGTTTTGCTCACAAGATATTTAATCAAGCATTCGTTCTCCGATAGGTAAAGTAAATTTTTGTTAGCTACTTAATAGCCGGTGATTCTATTCTTTTTTGTTCATAATGTATAAGGCTTTCGTGTTTTATTGTTACATAAATATCTTATTATTACATTTATATCAATATAACATCATTTTGATAATAATTTAAAGACGTGGGCACATTAACTACACCATTTCGAAATTACTGTTTCAATGTTCATGGCGTTTGTTATTAAAGCTGAATTCGACATTTTTAATGTTTGCACGGCTATTATATCTGCTATTTGTTCAAAAAATCCAATCTTAAATTATTCATATTGCCGTTATATCGACGAAAAGTAATTGGTTAATATTTCGCTCCACACCATTGAACTGTTAAGTAAACGAGAGTATCGTCTAATTTAGTTCCTTCCCAGGTGATTCTGGGACTTAAACACAACCTAGAAATATAAACGACGAAATCAACTCTCCTAATACTGACTAGAGCCACTCGGGTGAAAAAATATTTAAAATGGTTCATCCTATAAAAAAATCATGAAAATTATGATAGTGTTTCGTAAAGTTTCGAGTAAAACCCCTTTACAATTATTCTGAAGGTCGTCTTTTCGTTCACAATGAGACACGTTAAAAATGACCATGGAGCACAGTTCCGTAGAAATTCTGGGGACCCTGACATTACCCTTCAAAGAGACGCCCGCAACACCTCGTTAAATAAGCCTCCACAGACGGTCCAATCAGAAGATGTTCGTTACACATCACCGACCAATTGTCTGCGAGATCCCAACACACCGCCACCGGCTCCGAAAGTCGATCGACGGCCTCACCGTCCCTGGTTAGGTGCAACAGACCTGCCAATTCTAAATTTAAGAAAAGTGTAAGTTTCAGATTTTGTGTAACCAACGGTTTTTACGTTTAGGGGTGGCATTTAGTCAATCGAACTGACAGTGGGTTTTGAGAATATATTGGACAATTAATCGTCGCAAAATAACGCGTATTTAGTTTAAGTCATCTGTTTTCGAAATAAGATTTACTTATTAGGATTCTTTGTCATGATCTTTAATTTATTCGTGTTTAATTTTATAGATTGAAATCGCAAGTTTGAATCCATCCTGCTACGCACGATGTTGCATAATCGTTCGTGGGATCTATACTTTTTCACTTATACTTTTTTGCAATTGTCTGATTATTCGCGTGTTTTAATTCTTTGCATGTGTTGTTAGCGCACATAGTCCATGTTAAGATTTAACTGCCTTCTAAAGAAGTCTGGGAAATTTTATTACTAGTAGTCAAGTTATTTATAATTTCAATATTGAAAAGAATTAAATATTTTTGAGTACGTTTTTGCTTTCAAATAAATGCTCTCGAAATGCTTGTTCATTAAAGTAGCTGGTGCACTGTTGAATTAATTTCATAAATAACTTGTAATGTCGGTTTGCCGAAATTGGAATCTTCATCGTAGAAATACGCTGATACAAAACATGTGGCAAAGACCCACTTCGCAGCAATTTGATTTAAAAACTCTGCATTGCCCAAAAAACATCGCGGATACAGACAGTGATTAACCGAGAGCGCTAATTTCCTTCGGAGCTTAGTTTATAGTCTCGTATGAAAAAGCATTCCTCAGGTTGCCTTCGAAAAATGTGGCAATCATCTAGGAAAATTCTGTAATATTAGTTAAACAAATGACTTTGAGCAATCGTGTCACATGAATTCAATATATTACATTTCCTCACAACTAATACGATTACAACTTGTATTGCGATTTATTTAATAAACCTGTGTCGATGCCATGCGGCTTGTATGGTCTCGTGATCTATGTGTCGTGATTCGAAGTTCGTCGATAACTTAAAACCACTAAACCTTTTTATGACATTCGCGTCTAAAAAGGATAACAAATGAGAACGCAAACCAAAGTATAATCAAGATTTTTTTCTTGATTTAATAATACAAAGGCACAACGTTAAGTCGGTGATCGTGCGTTCGTGGGCGGAAATCGGTTCGTGTCCAGGGGCCGTTTAAGGTCACTACATATGCTCATTTTAAATCAAATTCTATAGCTAATAGATAAGATAAATCAATATTTAATGCCTTTTCGTTAGTCTCACTGAGAATTCGTGGAATAATCAATTTTCGCCATATTTTGTAATTTAGCGACAAAATATACGACTCCGCATGAGAATGTTATTTAAATTTTTAATGAAGTCGTTCAAAAATACGCTTATTCAAAAATTTCAAATCGGAGTAAAACGGCAGTATTTATTTAAAAACATCAAAGCACTATACGACTTCTACTGCGGCCTAAGAAATGTTGGACCTTCGCTTGTGGGTTGTAGCGGTAAACCGCAGTAAAAACGGATACGTCCCATCACGCCATAATGAGAAGAAGGCTCGTCGAATTATGATAATGTACGTATTGTAATACTCACAGATATGGGTCCTTATAACGGGGAAAGAAGAAAGAATGTTGTCTGTGTCGACTGTGGAGATAGGCAGCTGTGACCGTGTGTGATCCTGTGGTGAGGGAGAGCGCAAGTTACCTCACTCTTGATGAACCAAATTGTTATTATTGTAGCCATAGATGATAACCATACCGCGGAAAGATTGTAGCGACACAAGAAAACGTCCCACTAGCACATGCAGGGTATAGTGCAAAGTCGAACCCCGGGTGGTGTCGTGGTAAAGCACCGGCGAGTTACACTATCGATGGATCTAGGCCGCCAATATGCCATTGCATGCGGCGAACACACGTGTACACGTGAACCCTTAGGGGTCTTCACCTGAGACATGACCCTTCGCCCAGTATGGCTCCTTACTTTTCTGGATACTGATATCCTGGGGTGAAGTCCACAAAATCAGTAACCAATAGACAACAGCAGTCTCGTGATATATAAGAATTTGCTAGGTCATTCGCTGAGGCTTGTATGCGCTTCTACAGCATAATTATATTTCGTGGCCGCCTAATGGCGTCTAAAGTGCGATTTCTCGTTTCTTAAAGTACCTATTTGTGATTGGGGTGGGCATTTTGATCGGATTAGTAGACTGGGCTGATTGAATGAGCCTGTCAAAAATAGATCAGCGACAAGACAACTTTGGAGAGCTGGCGTCGTTGAGTGTGCATATCAGCCTCCTCAAGCACGCCCCCCCCTAATGAATTAATTCAATTAATCAATTCCTGTAACGTGTAGACAACGACTCCGGTGTAAAGGTCACCACATCGCTTGTCACATCACTTCTCTAAACATTCTGTCGTGTCACAAGCGAATCGATTCAGTGACTCAATCCTCCCACTCCCGACTGGCTTTACTGACCCCAACTCATCACGACAGTTAATAAACGAGGTTGTTCAGGTCAACTCCCAAGAACTCCTCCGGCGTCTAATCGATTCTTCTCTTCTTCTGTCTTCCGGTAGGTAGGGCCTACGACTAAACGGGATATAACAAGTAGCAACTCTGGTCGCGGGGTCTGTCATGCCTAAGGCTAGCTTTAGATCGTTGGTCTCCGCTTGACACTCAATTCGCACAGTTGGCTCCAAAAATGTTAGCCGCGGTAATACGACATCCAACCCGAACGAGAGTTCGAGTCTGGGGCGAAGAATCGGAAGGATTCCATTTAAGCGTTAGACAAGACAACCCTCTGTCCCCAGTGGTGTTCAATAAGGTGGTGAACTGAGTAATGCTCAAGACCCTCGCTCACGGCAACGGAGTCCAGGTGTGCCCTACAGATTCTATCGGCTACCTGACATTCTCAGACGATATCGTGTTGTCATAGGAAACACCCCAACTACCTAGGAACCTGTTCTCAACTGTAAAAATAACGTTTTGTTATGAACCGCAAACCAGAGCCCCACCAACCGGAAGACAGGAAGAGAATATGAGAGGATTTCTAGAGAAATTGTCTTAAAAGCCTCGTATATTGATGAGTCTGTTATATTCAGATTGAACCAATGAAAATAGGGGCTAATGGGGACAAATCTTGGTAATTAAGTTACCATTGCTAGGGATTAAGGCCATGCAAGGTGAACGGACAGAGCGTGAATGTGTGGTTCTGAATCGCGGTGTCATGTCTAGAATATGAGTAGAAACCTGTAGAATTAATGAATTAGAATCAATTAAGTTATCTTGCGAAACCGAAGCGGTTGCCTAAGAATTTTCAAAGGATGTCGGGCTGGAGATAAACGCATCGAAGACCAGAGTCTTCTCGAAGTTCTCCGAACACCACTCCCAGTCTATCTACCTCAGTGATCGGCAAGTCAATTTTGTCCTATCTTTCAAATATCTAGACTCCACTATCCTGCCCAACGTTCAAGCGACGGATGAAGTAGGCAGGCCTCGACCGGCCTTCCAAAGGTCCAGACAAATGTTCGCGTCTACCGTGCTGACAACCCGTCCAATCCAAACTAACGCTTGCGCAAACTGGCGACTGCACGTCAAAGATGCAAAGAGATTGGAAGTGTGCGATCGCTGATGTCTACGACGAATCTCTAAATTAGACTGACGTGATCAGCTGTCCAACTATGAAATGGGATGCCGCGGTGTTAACACGAATAACATGCATAATACGGATCATTGGGTGTCGGGTAATAGTAGCATCTCCGCTCACAGGGTATGTCATGCCTAAGGATATTTTTAGAGCTCCCAATTCCCCTTCTGGCTCAAAGCGGATGTCGTTTGAATTTTTTGGTTATTTGAGGGGCGAAACTTACAGTAGAACACCGCGATCAGCAAACATTGCGAATTTAACAAGCAGAATGTTCATTGTTCTTTTCAACGTTCCCTGCTGTGTGGTTTCCGGTATAATGGTTGTTTACCGCTATTTTGCGCAATAAAGTACACACTTTTGACATTTCTGTGTTCCCAGTTTTCGAGGGCTTTCCCGAAATTTTTTCCGTTACAGTCTAATTCCACCCGCTGTTCCTTGAAATTCATCTTCCTCATACCCTTGCGCCGTTTCAATGGAAAACGGATTTATTATACCAGTGTTGTTCAGAGTCGTATCGATGCACTCCTTACATGTGCCTTGAAAATACAACGTTAGGTTTTCTTTATCAAATTCAAATTGAACACTATTTTGAATTAATTATCTTCATTTGTTTCTTGATATTTATAGCAGAGAGTCAACAATTTATGAATGATACATTGCAAATGTCCGCCCCGTCCAGGAATACAGATTTCTATTCTTTTCGCGAACATTTTCGATGAAATTTCGGCATAATTTGAGTTCAATGACCCAATGACACCACCTGACAATAAATTTGCACAAAACAGCAACAGATTCCCGTGGGGTTTCCAATGCCCCAAGACGACAATTGTGTTCATTTATGTACTCATTTAATTGGAAATGAGTTCGTCATAGACGATGAATTGTTTCAGCAAAAGAATCCGGTTGTAGGCCCTCTACAATATATTGACAAACATATCATGAAATTCCAATAAAAATGAGTGTTTTATTTAAAAAAAAATCAAACTTGAAATGACCTGTAAAAGAGGCTGTAGGTTTTGCCCTAAAAATGAACAGTGACATTTAACCGTTGTTTAAGAACTGCGACTCTGGATTAATTCTATCACTTGATTTAGTAATTTCGGTATGAGGCCTTTTGGGTTTGCCATTAATTTTACTGTGTTTTTTCCGTTTTTCCCACAAAATGTTTTTCTTGTTTAAATTAATTAATGTTTAATTGGCTTTATTGTCAAGTTTCGGTTATCTTGAATTGATAATGTGGATGCTGTCGTCTCTGTTTCTCAGTTCGCAATTTCAGGTGATTTGGAGTATGCCCCAACGTAGCGTTTGATTCTCACAAGAATGACTGTCTATCGCAATTCAGCATTTCCTCATTTGTCCCGATGCTTAGTTTTCCCAGAAGAGACGAATCACGAACTTCGAAACGCGTTTCAGATGTAGTATGCGTAACACTGTAAGGAGGAGGAGGTCTTGCTCCTTGTGACCTCAATAACGTCAAGGCAAATCAATTTCGTCTGGTTTGGACGTCAATTCTGCGGGCATCTCCTACCTGAAGTCGAGTCGGCTTCAGGGATGACGCACTTAATGATCTTTTTGAGACAACACTTGGCACCTCTATCTCTCACAAGATCACATGCGCCATGCAAGGCAGCGGCAGATATCCAGGCGACAGAACAGAACGGCCTTTCTTAATGTCGCGTCTCATCGCCCACGCAGTCTGAGCGGAAAAGGCGCTTCACTGAGAGTATCTGTTTGAGGGGATGGGAGGGGTCACCGAATATACGAACAGCGAAGAGTCTGTAACTATTAAAATGATGTTGAATGATGGGCTTCTGTATAGAGAACATAGGTGAGACACTAGAAAACGAGATTATTTTACACCACGGAGATTTTAGCAGTTAGGACATTTGAGGTCAGGGGAAATCACGTGGAACAGTTTACAATTATGGGTATTTTACAGGCATGGACGAAGGTCTTGGTCTTCGGAGAATGGTCTTTTGCTGAATGCATCAAAATGCATCTCTATTACATTTTCCCTGACAGCCGCTGTTGACACTCCCGAAATCCCTTCACTCCATAATTTCGCTTCGAGCTCAAAATGAAATTCCTCGGCGTCATTTTTAACAATGAGTTATCATGTGGATGACGTCTTTGGTAAATGCCGTCGCCTCTGCTTCCTAGTTCGTCGGTTCAGGAGACTTGGCTTAAGCTCTAGCCACATAAAAACCTTTGTCCATGCCTGTATTATTCCCCTTATTGTATATTGTTCTCCAGTAATTTTCCCCGGCCTTAAATGTTCTGACTTTTTAACCCTTCATAGACTTTTTTTAAATAATCTCGTTTTCTAGTGGTCTGCCTATTCTCTCCATTCAAGAAATCATCGTTCAACACCACTTCACTAGTTGTTCACTAATCGCTGCTCGTATTTTAAGTGACCCCTCCCATCTCATCTCTTAAAGTTTATCGAAGTGTAAATCTCTTCGACCAATGCGTAGCCTATACCGTTCAATAGCCACGAGAACGGCGGCATATCGCAATTCCGTCATTCCTTATTTTTCCCGATTTTTAGTTTCACCAGAGCAGGTGAAACAGGAACGAAAAAAACAATTTTCACATCTAATACTTGTTATACTGCCTTGTTTTACTACTGAAAGTTTTGGTCCTCGTGACCTCAATAAAGCCACTACAATTATTATTATTAATTCCATGTCGATGGAAACGACGAACAAAAAAACGAAGACGTCAGCAAAATCATTCCTTATGTTATCGTGCGCTTGTAGAAACGAGCAATTTCGGTGATCAACTTGAAATTGCTCTTCCGGACTATTTGCTCGTATCAACGATATCGATAAACAAAGAAAGTTTTTGTGCACCGAAACCCACAACCACTCTACATTTCGCACCCTAAGGAAAATCTGCGAACAATGCTCAGATCTCACCAGTTCTGCGACAGAAAACACGGTTCGAATGCTCAATAGCACAATTCTAGAAATCATACATAATAAAAATCCGGACAGACCAAAGTTGGGCCTTCGAGCACCGCTATTTCTACCAGTGCAGATTTCGAGATGCTGTGTGCCATTAATGTAACAAGGAAGCACATATTGCACAACCAAAGTCTCATTGACTTTTCCAACGCATTTTCCGGAGGTTTACCATCCGAACTGCGACGCGGCTACTAGGAAGAAGACTCGGATAAAATAAGCGTGTGAGGGATGTTAAAAATCTACTAACAATAAATTTCGCGACATATTCTACTATGTATAGCAATAATTGTTAGATCATTATGCATTTAGTACATTGCCTTTGCTTATTCGAACGACCGGTGTGACCTACCTATGAGACTATTTGTTCAATATACTTTCCAATCCAATACAACGGCGCTAAACGTAGCAATCTCTTACCCACACCTGTTGAGCGGATATGGAGGAGACTGTGGCAGAATGTGTCGCAGTGCCCTAGGAACCACATAGTTCAACATTTTTTTATTACCATACACGACCGTTCGTCGTGCCGTTTATTTTCGTTTTATCACCACAATGCTTCACGCACAACCGCTTGGCTTAGAATGTCACCCAACACATTCGACTTACTTTGCGTGTTGCCAGAGACTTTCATGGTTGACTCTCCCACCCCCCCCCCCGAAGAAAAAACCAAAACTCTTGGGTATACAAATTCAGTTTATTTTGTTGCCAAATACACACAGATAATGTTAGGGGACATACACAAGCGTGTCAGTGTAAAGACGTCATTGTTGCGCCGATAATAAGAACAATACAGGTGGGAGAGTTAGTGGCGGTTTACAATACGCAAATCTGAGTTATGAAATACATACACGTCAAATTAAGGCATTAAGTGCTTAAAGATGGCGAGGGTTTCGAAGAACAGCTCTTTCTGTTGATCCAGGGGCAAGGTGGCCACACGAGCTTGTAGATTCTCCAAGGTGGCCCGCATGCTCTCGAGAGAATCGAGGTGGTTGGTTTCTGCCACTTGTATGACCTCCTTGGAGGGAGGCGACAAAGGGCTTTCAGCGGGGGTGATCTCGGCTTCCGTCAGAGTGACGTCCATTGGCTGCGCTGGTGAACGTATGGCGTCGGGTTGTGCTACAGACTGGAAGCGCAAAACGAGGGAGACGCTAGACGTTTTTGCAAAGAAGATACATGCACTTCAATAGTTGGCATAAAGGTGTGCATCGCACCTCTTTATTAACTCCATTCGCTCCGGTTCACACACTACTAACGACAGGTGAACCCCACGATATTCCTGGACTGACACTCTCGACCGGAAAGAAGCAAACACCGAGTCTAAACCGACTAAATAACAATACGCAAAACTACTCCTATCGACGTGAATGGTGTGTCGGGGAGGACTAGCACATCTGGTCGCGAATTCATTGGTCTCCATTTTACACTCAACTCGCACCGCTGCCTCCAGGTAGTTACGTGCGGCAGCTGGGAAGTAAATCTCCCACTGAAAACATCGGTGGACTGGGCAGAGGAGATCCAAACCAGGAAGTCGGCTCGCATTCTATCAGACAGATCCTTGCAGAACGCACTAGGTTGTGCAAAGGGCTGGAGGCGCTGGGGACACCAACAGCACCAAAGTCCCAAGCCGACTCATCCTCTGGCAGGAGATAGCTTCACAGAAGAATATGAAGGCACGCATATGACTGCAAATAGCACAATGATAGCGCTCCAACTTCACCGATTACAGGCCAATCCAGAACACGTAAAAAAAAACACCGACTCGGCTTCCGCTTCCCGCGTTCTAGGTTTTCCACCTCTTTGCCCCTCCAATGAAGAAATACGCGACCCACGTGGCACGTGAAGCCAATCATATCTTCACAAATCGGGCCAACCATATTTTTACCTTATTAAACGTTATGGAAAATATTATGAGTCGCGTTAGATTATGGACCAGTATATACGTCACCGAGTAGAGGGGAGGGTGTATTCACGAATTTGACCCCCCAGGAAAAAACGATTAAGCCTCAGAGATCTTTTGTGGACTCATGGATGAATCTTAGCACAGCAAGCTCACCCCCGTTGTCCACCTTTAGGATCACAGACTTTCGTTAAAACCAAAGAAACAACAATCCAACCGCAATCTGGGACGTTGACCTTCATGGTGTGGTGGAGGCATACAGTGAACCATTCTACCTCCCGACTGTTCACTTCAGTGTTCATCATAAAAGCTACGGATTGGCCTAAGAAAAGCGACACCTTTGTGAACCCCTAGACGCGATTATGACCATCTTGGAATTGGATATCGTGTATCTCCGTGCAAGCCTAGCAGTACCGATTTGAACGAGCAGCGCCAACGCTACAACCGCAATACATACCTCGCCGTAAACGCTCTCTTTCTCCGTGTCAGGGATCAAAACGACTGATACCTCTGGGGAATTCATCTCCTGGCTACTACCGACGAAATCTTCCTCATTCTCATTTTTCTCTGCCATTTCTTGTGTTTCGGCAATGATCACGTCTTCTTCTTCTTCCTCCTCCTCCTCTAATCCCTTGTCCTTTTCTTCTTCCTCGCCACCAACAAGATCGGTAGAGCAATTGGAAGAAACTGCCAAAGCAGACGAGGCAGAAACGGGTTTCTCCGAAGACACAGACGAATCCAGGTCAACAGCAACCCGGTCCTCAGACACAACTGACTTGACCTCCGGATTTCCGAGCGTCGTGGACGCATTTACTTCGACTCGGGGTTTCTTGCGTGCCAAAAATTCGGCGAAGATGGGACGGCGGTTGCTCTGTGGAGGTGGGGTTCCTGCGATGCCAGCGGCGAAGGACTGGCGGAAGGCCGTGCGCGATGATCTGTCAATGGGGATGCAGCGTCGCGGGGAGGCGGATTTTCGGCCCGTTCGTGCGGCATTGGCCGTGCAACCCGAGGCAAGCCTTGGTGGAGAAAAATCGGGCTGCGTCATGGTGGTGGAAGAGGGAGCGACCGCGGTTGCCTGGAGTGGCTTGTCGTCTTTATCCACGGTACGACTGAAAACGAAAAAAATGTGTGAGGCCCGCCGCAATCGTTGGTGTGTCTGTCCCCTACCAGAGGAATGGCCGTTCGTAGCTAATTCGCCCCAGGGGTTATAATCGCAGGAGTAACCCAAGTGGCTGAGTTGGATGCTTCAAGTGTACATTTTTTTTAATGCAAATGTCACTAACACAACGCCACAACGTAGGCTCATTCACTAGCCAGACAAAAGACGACCATAACCATTAATTAGATTAGGAGCTTACGAAAGCAGCTTCTCGGTTGTGCTTCCCGTTTCATCGGTCACATCCACAGGTGAATATGATATTCCCTGCGAGACCTCTGACTGAGAGCCGACTGTTGACTGGCTCACAATCTCCTCGAACCCATCTGGCTCATCTGCCTCAGAAGATGGGGTGACAGAGACGACCACCGATTTTGGCGAATCAGAAACCGTAGCCATAGACACGTCGTTTTCCGAGGGAATTTCCACAGCCCCAAGGGAAGACTCGCTGTCTTGGTTGGGGGACTTGAGAATGAAGACGACGGGGGCGTCTGCGAAGGAGACTCGACTATGGGGTCGCGGCGTCAGGGGGTTTCGGAGGATACCTTGGAAGGAAACGAGACAGGACCAGATAATTAACGAATCGTCGACCGCACGACAACCACCGTGAAAACGCCTGCCTCGCCGAAGAATGTTTGTCAAACTGTCTGGTCGAATCTAATGGCAGTTGCTACCTCTAACGCCCCCACTACAAGGTCGTCATCTCACCCAGATACCCCTTAAACCTACCAGGTCGCCATTCGCTCTCCCTGTCCTCCTTGCCCCTGACCGGAGAGACTGCGGGTGTGTTCTGGGACGAGGAGTGGAAGGCGGCGGCCACAGAAAGTCGCAATCGTGACCTCTCTGCTGCCCGAGCGAGTCCCATTTCGAGAATCTTTTGAGCCCGTTGTCCGGACGCTCCTAAGAAAGAAAAAAACCGACATGAAGTGCTCAACTCCGGAAAGGTATAATGTCAGTAGGCCGCATTTAGTCATTACACTTTTCTCATCACATAAGCCGGCTGTTTCGTCGTTTACGGAAACAAGGCGCAAACAGCTAGTATGTTCCTGCATCCTCTCGAAAATCGATATTTGTTTCAAGGTGATCGTGAAAACCCAATACGACCACAATTTCACCAGCGTTAACGTCCCATTAAAGAGAAAAGTGTCCGTCTGGCTGAATTGTGCTCCAACCAATTTGCCTGAGCAGACGCAACAAATAAATGCGCCCTGTGCGCCACAGTGAAGCCTTGCGCTGTTACACGTGGTTGCGGGTCTGCCTGTTTGATCACTGATAACCACCACCACCCCACCCCGCCTCCTGCCTTTCTGTGGGTGTGTTAGATGCCTTTTCTCACCTCCCAAAAGCGGGCTCCTTGTAATGTTGCTGGGGGTGGGCCCAGAGGTTCGCGAGAGGACGGGGCTTCCAGAAAGCAGCGGCGAAAGAGGAGCTGACATGGGCGGGGGCGTTTGGGCGCTGTTTTTGCGGAACCACGCCAACTTTCTGCCGGCTAGTGACGTCAGAAGGCGCTCATCGGTGACAGCGGAAATGGGAGAGGTTATGGGTGACACTCCAACCTTGACGTTGAGCAGCACCTTCTCCTCTACTTCGGTTTGTGCGGGTAGCTTTTCGAGCTGGCTTCCAGTTTCTACAGGCAACAAAAAACAGTCAGCATAAATTGAACACAATTAACCATCGGTATCTTATTAACGGAGCGACACCCATCAAGCCGACCCGACTGATGACTAGGCAAAATAGAACTGAATTATTGGGCGCACGAAAATGGCTACTCCCGGGTAGCTGGCCAAACCAATCCACTGTATATGCTGGATTCAGATCAAACAAAGAGACTTTACCCGGTGTGTCATCAATGGTTGAGGGAATTGGGCTATCCTGACGGGCTACGATCTGCTAAAAAATAAACAACGGAAGCTTAGGGGTATGTCTGACAATATGATGCCATTGAGTAATTTTGGTGAAGACAAACCTGAGACACCTCTGTGTTGGGTAGGGGAATGTGCGGAACGTCGTTCTAAAAATAATAAAATTATCAGTAAAAAATCCCAAAAATAAAACAGAAGCATTGAAGGCACCACTAACCGAAGAGGCCGTGCTATCATCGGGACGGACACTGACTGTCTCCGGCTGTGTCTCCTGTGTGGCTTCAAACGCCAGTTCAGCACCGCTTCAGGAGCAAAAAAGGGCCATATTATGATGAGTTTACTAATACTCACGCACAATAAGCACATCTCCGTTGCATCAGCTGCTTACCCACGGCGGCCCCTTTCCAATGGCTCGTCATTGGCTGATGCACTGGGCACTCCCAAAGACGCCCCAACGTCCGAGAGCGCCAGCTCTACTGTCGGAACATTGGCAGCAGTGGGGAAATGGATAAATGACTGTGAGGAGGAGTCCATTGAGGACTGGCTAAGTGAATGCTGGCTCCCGTCAAGATTGTTGTACATCGAGGGGATGTAGGCCTGTCTGAAAGAAAAGATGAGCACGAGTGTCTTGTGAAGCAGATCTTCAATCTGCTCCCGGGCGCGAACTTAAAAAATAAAAGTAATGCCTACTCACTTTTGTTCCCGCCGATGCTCCTTCTGGTGCTCCGTGAGGCGCATACGCTTGTTGGCAACCGCCAAGGGCGGGATGAAGACGAACTGAAAAATTCCAGAAACCAGATAGCTTCATAGCACCTTAGTTGTTACACCCTCGCTTCTCGTATATTGGGGGACCACTCCCTCTTTTCCGGTCTGCCCAATGAAAACCCCCTCTACTTATCCTGCCATAGGATGAGCAGGCTTCATGCAAGTCGCGAAACGTAGCCGCACACGCGCGGCGATCGCTAACAGCGTCCGAACACCTGGTGATTAACTTCGGCTTCCAGCGACGCAACCCGTAGACATGCCGTGGTTCCAGGCGCCACACAATCGATAGAGCCCGTCTGTGTTTTTAGTTGTCCTCTAGGCCGGCAGCGCTAACCTGTGCATGGAGGCGGCGAAAACAGAGGTGTCTCGGCACTCTCTGACGGGCGTAGAACGTGGCCGAACCATGGCAGCCGAAGTCGGCGTTGCCAGTTCCTACCCTTTCTAAACAGTGACGCTTTGTTTCGTTGTTGGAGAGCTGGTCGCACCAGTCCACTTTCAGGATTCTCCGCAGACACCAGTTATCAAATACTTCTAATCTCCTGGTGTCCTCTGTGTGCAGGGGCCAGATTTCGCAGCTTTAGGTTGGGATGAAATCGATAGACGCGAAACGAGGCTTATCTCCGCTCGGACACAGAGGCTGGTACGCATTCCGGTCACTGTCGACGCGTAGTTCGACCTCCACCCTTCGCTTGGCAATTCGGGGGCATTGCAGAGCCAAGGTACTTGAAGGCCGGGACACATTCGCCCGGACAATCGTTGAGGCATATTGGTTGGTTCGACCAATCTGAAGGCTATAATGTTTAATTCCCACACGAACGGCTGCATCTCACAACTCGGTCATCCTTTCCTGATATTTAGTTTCACCAGAATGTGATGTGGCTGCACATCAAGTCGATTTGCTTACTCCATCAAGCCTTCTATTTTGTTATACGTTTCCATTATTTTAAAATTCCTTAAATTGTATTTCTGTGACCGTTCCAGGAAGACTATGTTAAACTAATAATTAATAAAACAAGGTAAAATTTTCATGTAAAATCTAATTAGACAGCCAGATGATCCGAACAGCGTCCATAAAACAGTTATGCGCGCCAGTAGGCCTAAACAGAACTAATAAATGAATGACCCGTCCAATTATTTATCAGACGAAACGTCTGCGCAGCAATAATTTAAACTTACAGTGTTCAAGTAAGGAATCCAACGCTGGATATTCCCCAACGAACGCGACAGTATTACTACTGACGAGTTGCGAGTAAAAAGGTGATTTTCCTACGTACCTGTGCGGAATCCTCGAATTCGGAGAGACTGGGCGGCAGTCGCATTTTCTCAGAATCAGAGACAGAGCGCTTTCGACTATTACTGCCGATAGGGGTACCTGACGGCGTGGGGGTAACGCATTTAGCCGGTGACCCCAAACCCCCATCGGGGAACGTGAGGCGGCGGCTAACGGTGTCGTCCACTTCTGGCGAATCAGACGAGAGCAGCTTGGAATCTGAAGACCGAAGCGCACTGGATGGAGCTGGAACATGCAATGTTTAGAACATGTTAACCATAGAACAAACACGTCCGAAAAGAGAGTAGAGACGCAATCATCATCACGAGAAACTAGTGGACTCCTTTCGTGGAGCACCAAGCCCCCCCCCCGCGAGAAACGACGCGTGGGCAGCAGTGAAAGGGTCTGGACAACAAGTCACCGATGCCGAACAGGAGACCGCAAAAATGACCGAGAACACTCTCCAACTATCTATGAAGACCGGAGAAGCCCGCCTGCAAGGCAGTCGAAACTTCCGAAAACTCAGAAGAAACGCTAATCGAGGCCAGACCGTAACAAGTAGTGGTCTGGGGTTGCAGGGAACACGGAGACTGCTTATAACAAAGGGGAATGCGTGAAGCTCTTCAGTCTTAAAAGACTCGAATCTGGAAAGCGGCAACCGATGGAACACCTTTGCGAAACTGTGGGACAGCTGATATCAGAGATAGGAAGGTTGCGCAATGGGTTCAACACTGAATGCCGCTGAATTGCTCGACAGAACACTATCCTGGACAGGTCGCCCTGATCCAACGAGACCCGCCAACTTATGCCAGAATACAATAAGGAATTATTATATTTAATCCATCGAAATAATGTGGTTATTTCAACGAACGCTTCTTTAAAACGATAGCAAAATAGGAAACGTCGTGTTTTTTAAACAACTTGCCTGAGCGTTTAATGGGCGTGGTTCCAGTGACAGTATCAACCTGGGTCGGCTGCGGGGCAAGCGAGAGACGTCGGCGAGACGCGATGGAAGTTCGAGGGGCCGAGGGTTCAAACTTTTTCGTCACGCCGACCCTGGGCTCCGTGGCGGTGCCCGGACGCCGTGAGGCCAGAAACGACCCGAAGATGGTGGCAGGTTGCTGTTTTGGCGGGGTTCGCGTCACCGAAGTGCCGCTTAGTTGCGACAAAGAATTCGCCTCTCCCCGTAGACGCTGAACAATAAACGAGTCGAGTGCTGTAATCGATTGCGCAAAACCTCAACAGGTCGACAAGTGTTAATCTCACCTGTTGGTACTCTGCCAGAGATATATCCCCGTCCTCCTCCTCCTCATCCTCTTCCACCTGCTCGCTTTTTTCGTTGTTGGGAAGGGACGTGGTCGCCGACTTGGACTTTCGTCCGCTTCGTCGCGGTGTCGTAGGCGCTTCATTCTCTTCATTGTCGAACCTGGGAATCCACGAGGGGAAGGTCGGCCGATTGGTCAAGGGCAGATGGTCGACCTCTTTGGTCAGGGCGGCTGAGAAGCGCACAGTTAGCTCGGACAGTTTGTCGCGGAGGTCGGAGGAAGAGGAGGAGTATACCAAGGTGTCCCACAGGGAGACTACACCGTTCAAGAACATATTGCGTCGACGATTCGCCAGGGCATCTGCAGTTTTTGTGAAATGAAATGGTTGCATTAAGGCCTCAGTGACAAGTTTCGAGGGCTTTACCGATTGACGCTGTCTTTATCCCCAAAAATCATTAACGTAACGACATCTACTATACGAGATATGAGAGTCGCTTAGACGACGAAGTGCCTTACCCACCCCCATTCCAGCTAATAATTGTGGCGAAGAGCGACAAATTCGAAGGAGGTAAGGATAAGGTAAATCAAAGTAGTCAGTGGGTTTTCTTACGTTTGGGCGAGACAGGATTAAGTTTCGCAGAATCGACCAACTGGGGGGCGGTTGAGACAGGGCACGCGGCCAGACAGACGGCAGCCTCAAAAAAGACCACCAGACGGCGGGAGGTGTGCTCGGGCAACTTCAGGGGGTCGTTGACAATCGCCTTTGCCGAGGATTCTACGAGACCCGACTTGGAGAAGCATTTTTGTAGGTGATTCCAGGCAAGTGTAACATAGGCCTCAGACTGCAGGGGGGGGAAGATGGTCGGGAGTGTGATGGAAGTTGGGTGGATGGAGAGCCGGTGTTTTAGGTGCCCCAGGCCCTTCAAAAACAATTGGATTGGCTTACGGCGGTGACGATAGCTGCCTGCTCCTCATCGCCACTGGGGTAGGTGGAAGTGAGACGTCGGGCGACTGCCAGGATTGAACTCGCGGAATACTCAATCATCTGAAGGACCGCCTCAGTGGAGCAAACATGCCGCTTTACGAGAGAGAGAGAGACGACAATGTGAATTTCCGGCGCCCAATCAACCGAGCCAATTGAGACTCGGAGCAAAACAAACCGCGCCCACCTGTAAAATAATCAGCAGTGCCTGCAGTAGGCGGGTTATGTGGAAGGACGAGGAACCCTGGCTCTGCTGTTGAGGATGGCGGTTGCTAGCGGGAGCATAGAGACGAGAGGGGGACAGGGGCCCGAAGCCTGGGGATTTGACGGTAAGGGATTTGCGGGGGCGACCGCGTCCCCTTTTCGGGTGGGTTGTCTGGGGGTCCTCGCCATTCGTGCTCATCGGTGTGATTGTCGGGGTCTAGTGGACGACAAACATGGGTATGATTTTGGTACGCAGGGTCATTCGTTTGATAAAAGCTGAATCAGCTGTTAAGTTTGTCATGGTTTCCCAGCGCTGCTCTCAAAAATTAGACAGGTGCATCGTGTTGTAGTTGGGGGTCTCCGGATGACCCTGGTAATGTGGACGCCGTGTCTGCCACCTCCAGAGGCGGAGATAAATGGCTTCATAAATGTGCCGGATCGTGGTCGCCGAAGCACGGCGGCGATCAGGAGCAATCTGATGAGTGATTAAGCGCCACCTTCTCGATTAAATGGCTTCTTTGTAAACATGTTAACGCCTGTGACTTGATTACCTCGGAGTCCTCGAATGGCATAATGGAGAGACAGCCGCAGATGGCGTCCACAAGGCCGGTCATTTCGCCAAGCGGTCTGTTAGCTCGGGCTAGCCACCTCGATGGACTGAAACGTGCGCCTTGGTGACAAAACATGCGGAGGAGGAGGAGGAGGAAGAGGATTCATTTAATCACCAGGCAGCAAAAAAACACACCAACACCAACGACAACATACCACCGGATTCGCCTTCTACCGCTCCCTCCGCGTGTTGTGCCATAAGAACGAGAAAGTTGGCGATCAGGTTTAAATTGAGCTTCTTCGGAGTCTGCACAATACAAAGAGGTTGCTGGTATTTGTAAGTAAATAGAGACTGAGTGTGAGTACTTGTGAGACGCACCTCTGGTCCTGTTGTTCGTATTAGCTCGGAAACCATGCCACCGAGGGTATCAACCCAGGCGTTGGTAGGCACTGTGGTCATTAGACACGCTTCGTCACAAAATGCATGATAGAGGCCAGATAGGGACTTGGACACCTTTTTCTGTTCGTCAAACTAAAAACACACATAAAAAACTAGGCTTTGGGGAGTGGGGGGTTGGGTGTTGAGATTTCAAAGGTACGAACAAAAAAACTAACCGAAACGGAATCGACGAAATTCCCAGAGAGGAAAATCGGTGCCAAAAGGTATGCGTACATCGTAGACAGATCCACGCTCAAAGAAACGCTGTCCTTCTCTGTGCTAGTCTTCGACACCTCAGTGACTCTCTTGTGAACCGCTGTGAGTGCCGCAAGCTTCCCGGCAAGGAGACGCCACACACGAATACCCGAGTCGTTCGGCCTAGCTGTGTTGAGTGAAGGGATTATGGCTGAAAGGAGAGACAAAACAAACAAAAAACAATCATTATAATAGCAACCACTGAAGGCCACGCGGTTAATACTCGAAACAGACAATCATAGTTGCTCACCCGTAAGCGGCAGACTATCCTGTGATTCCTCGGGAAGCAGAGACGCAGTGACAAATTTGAAGCATTCAGGGGCCAGAGCAAACAAGAGGTCGCGTAGGAGCCTGACGTGGTCATCAGTAATGGTCATTAGATCGATTTCCCCCTTTGCTGACAAACGAGGGTCCCCTTGGAGCAGTCTCACGGCCAAGTCGCCCAAGTCTGTCGCGCATCTAAAACAAAGAGAGAACGACAAAAATTGAAAGCTGGTGACGGGTGGCAAAATATTTATATCAAGCGTGGCATGCCTTGATGTCGAGGAGTCGGTGTCCCTGTTCGTGTGCTGTTCAGAGGCGCACAAATCGTTATGGCAATTAGACAACAGGGTTAAACAGGTGGTAGCAACAGAGAATTTGAGATTGGTCTATACAAAAAAAGCATATTAGTAAAGGTAAGCATTGTGGTAAGAACACGATGCCCGAAACGGTCACCTTTAAGTCGGTTGGCATTTTCAATTCGTCCAAAATATCCGCAAGTCCACCAAGAATTGTCTGAAAAACAAGTAAGAAGGTATTGTTTGATACCCCGGCGATATAATCTGATTAGTAGAGATTCAAAGTGATTAACTAACCACACTGTCCAGACGATCGGGATTTCGTGCAACATCGTGCTTTGAGGGGACAATGATTGAGCCAAAAGAGGACTGATCGACAGTTGGATCATGAGGTCCAACCAAGTAAATCGAAGGGTCCACCAGCTGGTGTAGATATGTCTTCCAGAAGTTGACCTTTAAAAGTGTCAAAATATAATGAGAAAATCTACTTACATCATCCGCACGGTGATGCGCGACGTTTTTTGCCAGATGCCGTAGACAGGTCACCCAAATTTCGCCAGCCTTCGGGAATGATACCCTCTTGGGTGCACCACAGATATAACGCAACCAGTGGAAAACACCAACAAGAAGTTGGTAACTGTATCCGACGAAAAGAGACCGAGAATGTTCTAGTCTAGGTACTAATAAACAAGATTGTGTTGATCAAACAAGGGCGTATCACATACCACGCGAAAAGGTTGGCAAGAAAACTTACACGATTCAGAGTCGGGTGATATTTCCGGATAGTCAAAGAAACACGAGAAGACGTGGCCTGCGAGAAGGAGAGCCTTCTCACTTCCATCATATACGGAGGCGGAACTCAGTTTGTAGCGATGGAGGTTTGCTGGAAAATGTATGAGAATTGAGATAAGGGGAGAAATATCAAACGAAATGGGATTCAGTGTGGCTGGGAGGGGGGCTCGCTACTCACGGTCACCCAGATATGACGTCATACTGATGTAGCGACCGAGAAGGTTGGCCAGGAAAGGCGAAACGAATCGGCGGAAACACTCCGAGAGAATCGATGGCGGCACAACACAAATGAAACGCCACCATGCAAAAAGGCGAGCCGTGGAATGGCTGTCGTCAATAGGGAAGGACCGCAGAACATCGAAGAACTTGGTATACATTGGAAGGCTTATGGTATTCCTCAAGCCTGAAAGGAAAGCGCGCATTTAGTCAGGTTGTAGCATTAATTTGCTAATTTAGTTAAACCAACAAACCATGTGTTTCAATACTTTGAAGCAATTCTGAGAATAGTGCTAGTGCATCAGTCGGGAGAGATGCGTGGGCGTTTGTTTTTGAACTAGTGCTTGGGGCTGGAGGCCTTAAGAGAGCCAGCATTAGTTCAACGAAGGACGATTGCGCTTGTTCAGTTAAGAAAATCTACAAAATTATAGGGTCATTAAGCAAAGTACCTTGGGATTTAGCTGGATGAGATTGTGGAGAATTGTGAGAGCAGCCATGGAATTGTACTTGAAGTTGCGCACAACAAAGACGACAGTGATCTACAGAGGTATTGCCAACAACAAGCAATAGTACCTGAGATGCTTTGGGAAAAGTTGTGGGAAATCCAGGCGCCTTGCTCTCATTATGCAAATGCAACAAATACTTGGTTGATGTAAGTAATAATTGCATAAAATCTGACTGGCAACGACGAACATACTGTAGAAGATTACAGATGAAAGTGAAAAGATCAGCATAATCGCGAAACTCGATCGGAAATTTATTTTCTTCAATAGCACTAACGATCCTGAAAATATCAAATGAGCAAAAATAACGGGAATGTCCAAACACCACAGCACAGTCGAAAAACTCACCGTGTGAGGAAAGAACACATAGATGACATCACTTGAACATTTTGGAGAGGCTTTTCAATTTTAGTTTTTTCCTCAGCCACGACAAGCAAAGAACGTATCTGAGAATCGTTAAATTGAGAAATCAAGGTTACCAAAGATGGCGGGTCAGACAACTGGGAAAGTGGTATCTGGCACAAAAAAAGAGTGAGACAAGAGTCCCAATATTCGACATCGTGAATTTGGACCAGACTCTCCAAAATAGCGATTGCCAATTTACATACTGCATCAGAAGTTATGGATGTCCTAGTTGAGATAATGCATTAAAAATAAGCCATTTACTTTAATGATAAAATACAGGAGCAAAGTTCAACCAAACTCTGCAATTCCTGTATATTTGACATCTTAAATCGTTGTTTGATGCCATTCTGGGAGTCAAAAATCGAATGAAAGTCAATTTCATTCAAATTATCAGACGACTTTATAAATGCTCTAAAACGAATAACATAATAAAAAGATGCGTACGTTCTCAGCCGATCAGTGGTATCCTTTTGGTTTCCCGAATCGAATGGAACCTTTAGAAAGTCTGTCAAAGCCAATTCCATCAGAGTATTATCGCCAGGATCGTCAAAGAAAAGTCATGCAGGTCACTATATTGGGCATAATTGTAACGCGTTACGCAACATACCTATCAGAATCAGTCGGATTGTATTTATTGGAAAGTAAACGTAGATTCTTTCTTCTTTTCAAATTTATAGAATTTCAAACACTATCGGAACTGTTTTTAAAGGAATTCGACACGTGTAGTATCCAAGGGGTATGTTATCTAGAAAAAAACTGGATTAGGAAAAGGTAACTTGTATTCCACCACAGGCTGTCCCCAAACACGAAAAATAAGACGACTTAAATGAGCGAGTGGCCTTTACTTATTAAAGAAGATTGGTAGAAGATACACGTATCATGTAAGTGCACTTACGAAAGAGGATATAATAATGAAAGCGGTAGATGAAGAAGTTGGAACATATTAGGAGCTTTGGGTGAAAAGGGGACGGGTCCTTACTACGGGTAACTACAACTCTGACCCATAGCATGGAAGAAGGGAGAATTTCGCTGCAGAATCTCGTAGTCTGGTGTTAGATGTGCTGAACTGCAGCGGTTGTGAAGGGTAAGGGAAACGAAAGGCATCCTGTACGCAGTGAGAAAGTGAGTTACCTCACTAAATTAACACGAGGGTCGTAAACACCATCGTATGGAACTCCGTTCCATCGAAACATAGAACGTAAAGATGGCAGCCCTCTACTGAGCCATGTCGAGCATTGAATATTGTAGCATCCCAGGGGGTATGCGATCAAGGAAAGCGGGATTAGGAATGGTAACTTGTATTCCACCAGAGACTGTCCCCAAACGTCAGTCAACAGGAACAATAAGACGACTTAAATGAGCGAGTGGCCTTTACTTATGAAAGAAGATTGGTAGAAGATACACGCATCATGTAAGTGTACTTACGAAAGAGGATATAATAATGAAAGCGGTAGATGAAGAAGTTGGAACATATTAGGAGCTTTGGGTGAAAAAGGAACGGGTCCTTACTACGGGTAACTACAAATCTGACCCATAGCGTGGAAGAAATGGGATTTCGCTGTATGATATGTGTTGATGCTGAACTGCTGCGGCTGCGAAGGGTTGGGGACACGAAAGGCATCCTGTATG
The DNA here is from genome assembly GCA_028672205.1 of Proteocephalus fallax. Taxonomy (NCBI): domain Eukaryota; kingdom Metazoa; phylum Platyhelminthes; class Cestoda; order Proteocephalidea; family Proteocephalidae; genus Proteocephalus; species Proteocephalus fallax. Next base: position 1,048,555 of record JAPUBX010004013.1, on the reverse strand, counting down.
CAGGGAGAAAGTTATTAACATCACCCTAAGTTGACCAGAGGGTCATAAACACCATCGTAGGCAACTCTGTTCCATCGAAACATAGAGAGGAAAGATGGTAGCCACCTATTGAACCATGTCGTGCATTAAATACGCAAATTCCAAATTGACCGCTTTAACTAATTCAATCTAACTTTGATTCCATAAAACATAAAGTAATTGTAATAACTTAAAAAAGATAAATAATATGAAATGTAAGAATGATTGTCTAAATAAAATTTTAACCTTTATTTGTAATATAATACAAATTAAACTGCTGAATAAACGTCTGTATTTTCTTTTATGGTTGATGTTTGCATTGGTCAGTAGATTTAGCTTCTTGCAGTCAATTGGCTAGGGTAGCAAAGAAAATACATCAGTGCTGCTAGCTTGCAAAAGATTAGTTTGAAGAATTAATATACTTCTTTTTTTCGAAGATGGCACTGGGGGCTTGGTGTGTGTCTCCTGGTCTCAATTCTGTCAAAAAATTAATGGGTGTCCAGTTCATTGTAACAGTATACATTACCAATGTTTAGGCTAACGACACTTTGAAAATGTGAAGCAGTTTATTGGTTTCTTTGGTTTTGTGTTGGTTTCTTTTTTTTCTTGGAGCAGGTGACCTGACTTATGATTTAAAAAAAACGTATTTTTTTGACCGAATTGAAAAATTTACTCGAAGTAATATTCAGGATTGAGAAGATTGGAAGAAGACTTGCAAATACCCTAAGCCCCTGTAGGAAACCAGGAAAAGCAAATTCGACGCCTCAATTGTCATCTACATCGATTGGAAACGAGGCATTGATTGGTGCAGCAGCAGGTCCTTAAACCCACTTATACCATGAGCGAGTTTATTTCTCCAAACGTTGATTGATAGGTTGACAATTAAAAGGAAATTCGCTCTAAGGTTTTCATGAGGAGACATTGGGAAAGAAAAAATGTAAAGAGAAAGAAGTCCCGTCTTGCGACCGTTTTTTATTGTTAAGGTATGCAGCTTTGAGTATGCGACACACACCGGGGTTACGAAGGTCAGATTTGCGGAGAATGGTGGCGCCACCCTCAAGACAGGAAGCTATAATGCACGACATGACAGGATCATAGGCGGCCATCTTGCCTTTCTATCTTTCTATGGTACGGAGTTCCATCTGATGGTGTTTACGGCCCTCTGGTCCACTCAAAGTGACGCAATTCACTTTCTCCCCGCATACAGGATTCCTTTCGCTCTCCCAACCCTCCGCAACCGGCAACCGCAGCCGCTCAACCTCCTCCACACACCCTACAGCGAAATCCTCCCTTCTCCCATACTATGGACCAGTTGGGTAGTTACCCGTTATAAGGACCCGTCCCATTTTCGCCCAAACCTCCAACTTCTTCGTCTATCGCTTTACTTATTATATCCTCTTTCGTAAGTGCACTTACACGATGTGTGTATATTCTACCAATCTTCATTCCTAAGTAAAGGTCACTCGCCCATTTAAGTCGCCTTATTCATAGAGTTGACTGACGTTTGGGGACACCCTCTGGCGGAATACAGGTTGCTATTAACTAATCCAATTTTCCTAGATCTCATTCCCACTGGTACATTACGAAGCAACTACTGATCGATGTCACTGATAGACGTATTTCGGTTAAAGAATTATACCGTTTATTTGAGTGTCCATCATTGAATGGTCTCACTCACCCAATTTTGACGGCCAACGATTCAAAACGCTTCAACCGCCAGCGATCGCCAGGCTCTTATTTTTTCACCAAAATTTGCAAGATAGAAGAATTATACATTTTCTTGAAAGGAATGTTCACATGAAGACCTGAAATGAATCAGCCCAACCTGTCGTTTGTATAAACAAATGTAATGTATAATAACGCAAAAATGTTTAAAATATGTAGCATAACTGGAACAATATTTAGAAATTAATTTCTTTAGATTCTGTAATACGCCCCAAACAATTATTATGGTCTATCGAAGGTTTAAACACCGAATTATGACGAGTTTGCCAGTGATATATTTATCAATCGCGAACACCAGATCGTGTGAATCTAAATGCATTGCTATTTGCACTATATGTTGACTTTTGGGCAATCATAATAGAGGAGGAAAGGCTCATTTAAGCAGACAATTATATCAAAAATATCTGGACAATTTAAATGAAATTAACATTATTTATATCATTACATTACGATTCTGAAGGAATCCACGGAAGTAAAATGCACAATCGTGTATTGATATACCGATAATTCGACGCTAATCGAGTTCAGCGTAAAATGAATCACCCAAATTGCTTAAAATCAACGCGAGGGAACAATACTAAATTTAATATAATTATAACTCAAAATAATATTTAATTATCGGTTCAATATGATCGATTTGGTTCACAGGCCGTATAGCCTTATAGCGAAAAGTATCTTGAATGCCGATTGATAGCTAAGCAAGATGACCTCGTGTGTATACCGGCGCACATGACCGATGACTTCGAAGCAAGCGTTCTGCCACAACAAGCTGCTGGACTACAGACGCTCGCCGCTACGCCTCGGGATCTTGAGCAGATATAAATGCCTTTATTGGTGCTAAATATGCGAGATAGTCCCCTGAGTTGCTTTGACTCCCTGCCACAACAAGCTCATTTGTAGTATCTACCGGAAAAACCGTGATCCGAATGTCCCAATCCCTCGTCTTTAATGCAGTCTTGCTATAGAAGTTCAAATACCGAAACAGGAATGCGTTTAATTATTACAAATATTATATAAAGTCTTGTAAACCAAATTAAATGTCGAATGAGGGTCTCAGAGGGCAAATAGTAACCAGGCTGTAAAAACGCCACCGCACCGAGCTACAAAAAGTCGGTCGGTGTGTGCTTGTGTCAAGGCAGCTCTCCGCACAGGATGCTGGAATCGGCGATCTCATATAGCGGTGGAGATGGCTCTTCGGGGATGGTCGAGGCACGGATGATGCTGCCGTGTTTGGTAAACGACGTGGCCTCCGGAATGCTCACTTCGTGGCCGAACACACTGGTGCCCCATTCATCTGAAAAAGAAACAGAGATAATTGGGATGCTTAAGGCGACTTGAGATGAACTCGAAGTGTAGCAAGACCTTCATGGAAGTCTGTATAATTCGCCTCATTACGCTTTCTAGTCGAAGATATAGTAACTTTCACTAATGGTCCCCCCCCCCCACTTCTCGTATACCAGGTGACCTCTCCCATCCCCTCTATTCTAGTCAGTCTCAGTTCAAATCTCTTGACTAAAGCGAGGACAATACCGATCAATTCCCACAAGAACGACTGCCAATCGTAATTCGACAATTCCTTATCTGATTCCATTTTTAGTTTCATCAGAAGAGGCGAAGAAGCAGGAGACGCAGGAGACGGGTTTCACATTGCTATGTTTAAATGCTGTAAAATGTCCTCCTCGTGACCTTAATCAAGCGATAAACATTATTTTTATCAATACAAATATACGGTGCCCATCGAGTGCGCTTCTACCGCTTGAAATAACCCCATGAGGATGGTCTCTCATGCCTCGGCCAATGGGAACCCAGCACGAATATCGATTAATGCCCTGGTGGAAAAAATTCTATTTTTGGGGGATAAAAGTTAATCTGGCGTGGCCAATATATTATTTCTTGTCCACGACAATCGTGGTATAACTTCAGCGTCGATGAAGCCCACTAATTATCAAGCTGACGATAATCGCACAAATTTCCTTGAAATTAATCAACAGAGATCAAATATAAACGCACCCTGCTCGTTCAGATGCTCTTGAACTGCCGTTAACCAATCGCTCAATATCTCGCACAGTTCTGGAATTTCTCCGTCGAAAGGACAAAACGGCGCGGCTTCAAATATCCTTTCGACGTGTTTCGTGTAAGTGACACCTCCCTCATCCACCACGCAGACAATGTGGAGCGTTGGCAGCTCCCGTTCGAATCTGGTTGCTTGTAGTGGGGCCTCGAAGGTCTGGAAGTCGCGGGAGCAGGTCAGACTAAGCTGTCGCCCAAAAGACGAGCAATGCCTCCGACAACCGGCGTCGTCCAGCATCTGCAATTCATCGAGATGACTAACAGAAAGCGATTTGCGTGGGGGGAGCGAAGGCAGGTCCCCCGAGATTTCAGTGTCGGTTAGGTTTGGGAGATATTCCGGAGACAGGAGGACCTTGCGGATGACAGGCTCGCTATCTAGAAGATCGGTAGACTGGAGAAAAACACGAGGGTAAGTAAGTCGACTGGTGGGAGAACAAACAAAACGACAGTTGGGCTTCAAGTGTCGTAAACGCAAGCAAGGTCAAGTACAAGCCGGAGCCTAGGAATTACTTCTACCTCTTCGATCTCGCATTCAACCCCCACGAAAGAGGCAACCAGTATGGTATCCAGGCAAATGTGTACCAATAAAAACAACAGCTCATTAATAAGGCCTTTATTCTATGTTCCCGGTTTTGTTACCTCTATATATAGGCGCCCCGAGAAATGGTTTAATAAAATTTACACAGTGGCAGATTGCGTCCCAAACGAAATAACCCGTCACCGAGAAGCTTTCAACCCGACAGCTGTCGTGGTTTGGTCACGTTGTACGACGGCGAGACAGGAGCCTATCAGACGCCTAGGTTGGCTCCTTTGCAGCGGGGGGGGGGTAACTGAACACGTGGATCGGTGCCACCAAAGCGGGTCTGGAGCGCTTAGGACCTCCGATGGGCGTGCACTGGCAGCCGCAATCTGGGACACACACGAAACCAGTCGGCCCATCCTCTAGCAGGAGATTGCCGGGCGGAGCAAGTAAGCAAGACCATGTATTCCAATGTTGTCCAAATAGAAGGCCAACTCAGAAGCGTACCCGATCGACTTTGATAACAAGGTCCCACGCTCCCTCGGCTGGAATGCTTGCAACCGACCCGCTGGACTTTGTCTTCGACGGAGACGTCGAGGAAGAGAGGTCGGCTTCCTCTTGGGGTTTCACTGGGGTCTAAAAGGCCACCAAAGACAGGTCAATAAGGCACGTTCTGGGTAGCCAGAGAAAGAGGAAGAGACAGCTGGGGTTTACATTGGTCTCGCTGAATTTGGCGAGGCGAGCGTAGAGGCGTTTGTTGCGCAGTTCGCAGGAATAGAGGCGGGCCACCTCCTGGTCGGTAGAAATGTTTAAGCTCTGAGAAGACAGAAAAAATAGGTTTTTGCAACAAGGAGCTTTAGCGGAAGGGCGCATACGCGTGGTTTCCACTTGAAACAAATACATCTTATTTTGCAGCAAATTTACTGCTATTTCTGCACGACTCGACACACAGGACTCAAGCAGCTCCGACTGCAAATTTCTATGGAGAACCATGAAATCTATCCAATCTTGCCTCAAACGTGGTAAGAGAGTCTTGCTCTAAAATCAGAGATGGGAAACATCCATGTAGCCATTGCCGGGAAGGCCTCAGCGCCTCTGACACCGATCGAATTTACGTCCAACAAAAGAGGATCGGTAGAAGAGGGCTACCAAAAATGCAAGCGCCAACGGGTTCGGTTGGACCGGTGGACCTAGTCGAAGTACAGAACGGGCCTCTGGCCCACAGTCAACCATAATCGGAAACGATTTCTATTGACTACGGCTTCAAGATGCACTCGGTGGGCGGAGAAGAGTCGATTGATGGAATGCGCCGCGTAGAGAGAAGATGAGCACTGCGCGTCCTCGGTGACGCCCACCGCATAAGCGTCCCCTCCACCAATCAGCTTCGCTGTGGAACAGCCGTAAACGACTCTCTAGTCCCCCCGAGAGAGCGATACGGACGAAAACGCAAGCCGGCAACCCCGCGCGGCTGGCCTCTCACCCTGATCCAAAGAAGTCCTCGGCGCACCGGTTTGACCACGGAGTCTGGCCTCGCGGTCAGCTGGAAACAGATGGGTCCAAAGAGCGGCAGGATCTCCTCGTCGGAGGAGGAGGAATTTGCGATGCTGCCAGCAGCACCTGTTAAGTGGCCGGAAAGAAGGGATGACTGTGACGGGGGCCCCGGTGGGTGAGAGAACAGGGACTCGTAGTGATTGGGCACCAGGAGGAGTTCGAGTGGGTGGGCGACCACGAAGGAGTTGATGTCCGCCAATTGCGCGGAATAGCGAGCAACGAGGGTAAAACAGCAGCCGACCATCGACCTTGAGCTTAAGAGGGGGTGGGGGGAATTACAGCACTGCGGCAACGATTTTTTTATCCACAAAAATCGGATCATAATCATAATAATAATGGTGATCAATTCATTAAGGTCAAAAGGACCACACCCGTCAGCGTTAAAACATACCCGAGAAGCAAGAAGGAAACAACTAGTTAAATAAAGTTGTCTTCGTTTGAGTGCATAGATCAACCACTAGAAACCGATATTATTTTAGGAAGTGTTTCGTAGCCTAGCAACCCAAAAATGCATTTCCTAATGTCAAGGGGGAAAGTGACACACGCACCACAACAAGGAAGTCGACAAATGCTTGCAGATAAGAGCAACTAAATGATTAGGCAAAGATTCATAGAAGATAGAAAAACGGTAGAAAATGCCGTTTTAGAAATAACCAGAACATAAAGCGACCGTGGCATAGCGATCAGTGTTGTTTAAATTCGCTCGTGCAGTTTTCGGTTCATATGGATCCATTTATCGTGTTTTTAAAGTTGATTCAACGATCCCGACAACCTCAGAGAGGTAGAAGGAGCAATGTAATGGTGTTTTTGTCGCCGTGCTGCTCATCCGAAGACTCGTTTCGGAAATTTTGGTCAACGATCCCCTCTGCCCCGTGAGGCCGGAAGCTGTGGGGGCGACAACACTCGCTCGATTAGTGAGCGAAGTTGTGTTCGACTTGACCAAAAACGACGCCGGGCGCAGCGGCGTGCCACTTTAATGGATTTTAACCAGTCCAAGTTCGATCTATGACCCTCTGAGCTGGTTAACTGTTGGATGATTCAGCGACGGTCCCTTCTACCTCCTCGTCGGATGGCACTGGGGACGCTATATTCTCAAGAATCCTCGAGAAAACATGCATTTAGCCGAATGAAAACTCCACTTATACAATCAACACTCAAATGAGAAGATCGATTAATCGGGGCCATAGGTTTACAAGATCCAACACAACAACCGACTTATACAATCAACACCAAAACGAGAAGATCGATTAATCAGGTCCATAGGTTTACAAGATCCAACACAACGACCAATAGGTAGAAGCCTGTCAACACAACAACCCACTTATACAATCAACACTCAAACGAGAAGATTGATTAATCGGGGCCATAGGTTTACAAGATCCAACACAACAACCCACTTATACAATCAACACCAAAACGAGAAGATCGATTAATCAGGTCCATAGGTTTACAAGATCCAACACAACGACCAATAGGTAGAAGCCTGTCAACACAACAACCCACTTATACAATCAACACTCAAACGAGAAGATTGATTAATCGGGGCCATAGGTTTACAAGATCCAACACAACAACCCACTTATACAATCAACACCAAAACGAGAAGATCGATTAATCAGGTCCATAGGTTTACAAGATCCAACACAACGACCAATAGGTAGAAGCCTGTCAACACAACAACCCACTTATACAATCAACACTCAAACGAGAAGATTGATTAATCGGGGCCATAGGTTTACAAGATCCAACACAACAACCCACTTATACAATCAACACCAAAACGAGAAGATCGATTAATCAGGTCCATAGGTTTACAAGATCCAACACAACGACCAATAGGTAGAAGCCTGTCAACACAACAACCCACTTATACAATCAACACTCAAACGAGAAGATTGATTAATCGGGGCCATAGGTTTACAAGATCCAACACAACAACCCACTTATACAATCAACACCAAAACGAGAAGATCGATTAATCGAGGACACCCTAAAGCGTCAGTGGTCGGCATTTTCTCTCTAATTTGAGGGTAAACATTTCCACAAGAGCATCCAGCCTAGGCTGTTCCTGGTTTGTCAATGTTCGTGCATTAATTAGTTAAACCTAGATGTGAACCTAGTTTGCAATTGAGGACGGCATTGAAAACGACAGGACACACACACACACGCACACACCCACACGATGCATTCGACCTTATCGCCGTGGTGCCACTGCCGCGGAGACACGAACAGGTTCACAGGATCCCGCGGTTCATGTTTATCTTTGGGTGTAGCGCGCCTGACATAAAAAAATGCAACACGAGTAAAATGTTGGCCTGCAAGTGCGCATTCTACGGGTGACGGAGACGAATGTTTTGTAAAATGATTTATTTGCCTAATTTATACCCGAATTTAAATGTATCCGGCGCGTGCTCCTAATCCAGCGGCTTTGGGCTGCCGTGTGGTGGTGGAAACGGGATTGGATAAGTGGAGGAGGATGCTGCGGCCTCGTGAAAGAGCCGTGGACGCCGTCACCGGCGCAAGATTCGCGGAAATGCTACCCACAAAGTCGCCTTGCACGAAAAAAACTACTCCAATTCGTTTGGGACGGTAACTGCTGTAGTGGTTTTGAAAAGAATTCAAGAGTTTTCGATTGATTGATTGAATGGCCTTCTAGCGATTCGAAACAGGGGCCATGGGCTTTCCTGGATTAAACCGCAAATTATCCCAGCGAAAACGGTGTGAACAGGAATGAACGACCCCCCACAGGGGATGATGCTCTCGTTTAAAATACACACATATAATTATGACGAAGGAATTACCAAGCGAATGTCCGGGTCTTCGGAGTGCTTCTAGACTCCTGAAATGTAATCAAACAAGCGGGATTAGATAGACGGAATCCGTTCTGCCTATTGTGGGATAAGAATAATAATTGTAGGCGGTTTATTGAGGTCACGAGGACCTAAACCTGCAGCATAAAACAAGACAGTATAACAAGTACTAGATATGAAAATTGTCTTTTAGTTCCTGTTTCACTTGCTCTGGTGAAACTAAAACTCGGGACAAATAAGGAATGCCCGAATTGCGATAGGCCGCCGTTCTTGAAGGTATTTCCTTCGAAAAGAGGGGAAAGGAGGAGTCAGCTAATATACGAGCATCGATTAATGTACAAATAGTGAAGCGGCGTTGAAAGATGATCTCTTGGATGGAGAGCAAAGGCAGGCAACTAGAAAATGAGATTATGTTTAAAAGCCTACGGAGGGTTTAACAGTCAGAAGATTTTATGCCGGGAAAAATCACTATGGAACAGTATACCATAAGGGGAATTATACAGGCGTGGACAAAGGTTTTCATACGGCTGGAGCTTAAACTAAATCTACTGAACCGGCGAACTAAGAAACAGAGGGGGCGAAATTTACCGAAGACGGCATCCACGTGATCACTCCAAGATAACCGAATGTTAAATAAAACGCCGAGGAATTTCGGTTTTGAGCTCGAGGCTAAATTATGGAGTGAAGGGATTTCGGGAGTGTCAACATCCGCTCTCAGGGGAAATGTAATGGAGATGCATTTTTTATGCGTTCAGCAGAAGACCATTCTCCGAAGACCACTCAATTACCTCTGTGACTGCCTGCCCGAGCTGCTGAGAATCACCATTCGTTTTGCAAGCAGGACATAAAATCAGGTCGTCCGCGGATTTGATGAGTCTAACACCATTAGGGGACCGAAGGCCAGACGTGTAGTAGTTATAACCAATCGAGATAGCACTGTGCCTTGCAGCACAGAACAATTATTGGGCAAAGAGGCGGAGGCTTCGTTTCCGACTCTTACATGTTGGTCGGATAGAGAAATAATGTTTAAGCCGATTCATCAACCATCCTTCAACGCCATTTTCACCCCGTTGAGATAGGATACGGGAAAGCTGAAGTGAATTCCAAAAATACCCCCTTAACGGCTTTCTCTCCAGCATCAAGCGAAGAATGGAGGGCCACGGCGTCCAGAGTGCTTCTATTTGGTTTATAAGACAACTGGAGTGGTTCATCGGACTTTTTTTTTTTTAGCGTAGAGAGGTGTTTTTCAATCACTTTCAACCACACTGAGGATTTTGCCTACACTTAACGGGTCCCGCGGTACCATTGACCAGTTTCGTAATAGGTTTTAAAGCAATATTTCTCGATTCATAAGAAAAAGAGCATTGCCCTAGCGAATAATTGACGATTTGGGTGGCAAGCAGAGAAATTTCGCGGTGGCAGATGTTCAGAACCGCGGATGGGAGCCCGTCTGGAACAGCCTCAGTGGAGGTATTGAGACCAGACAAAATTTGGAGACAGAGGATTCGTCGGCAGGTATAAAAGCGTTGGGTTTAAGAGATGAAACGTGAGGCACCGTGGAATGGTCAGCCGATTTGAAGATAAAGCCATCATTCAGAGCATCAAGGTCTAGGGAACCACTTGGTAGACATGAGCGACGGGTTACCGTCAATCTATTTACATTTTTCCAGAGGTCGCCGGGTTTCGATGTTCTATACACCTCATCTACAAAAAAATGATTGAGCCGATTTACCTCAGCTGCGATCATGATCGAAATGGGTTTCATTTCTCGATACCTGACCTGGCAGCAGAGCCGTTCATTCTTTCGCCTCAATTGTTTAAGAAATGGAGATGATGAATAGACACGGTGGATGAGGGATAGTTCCGTAAGTAGGCAGTGCGTGTCGTACAGAAATCGGTGAATGGTTTTGGTTATCCTTGTCATATATTTTCGATAGACCAACGATGATGCAGTGGTCAGAATGGGCGAAGGGTGAACGTTTACGACATGCATACGGAGAAGAATCCAACAGAAATATGTGGTCAAGAAAATTCCCTTCTCGTGTAGGAAAATTAACTATGGTATTGAGACCAAGTGTAAAAAGTGGGCTACTAGCGCGCAGACGTGAAATCACCACGCAGTAAAATAAAAGAATCATCCATAATTGCAGAAATGGTATGTCTCCGAAGACACAAAACCGTAGATCTAAAGCGGTCGATCGATTGTAAGTGAAAGAGTCAACGGAAGGAGCGAATCGGAGCCACAAGACGTCCAGCTTCCGCGCGATGTCGGTGAAACACCTGGATCAGACTACCAACACCGGTGGCCCTGGGACGCCGCCAACTGTAAACACTATTTCGAGAATCTTCCAGCAACCCCCACGAAGCAGTCGGGTTATCCTCTAGTAGGAGATGGTCGTAAGACAATGACAAAAAGAGAGAGAGAAACCCACCATGGAGTACTCCGGAGTGAGGGTCCCCAAAAACACGGAGTTTCTGTTTGCAGCGGCGTTGGGGTCAGTCTGTGACCGGCGCCAGAGAAACGTGTTCATATTCTGACTAGTTGTCGGTCGATAACCGTAGACCTCGATGGTACACTCGAAGTCCGATCCAACATTGTCGCTGAGAGAAGAAGAATAAGATAACGCGAGTTATGATTCACATACACTCACTCAGACATGAAACCTCATCGATGTATAGCCATGCATTGGTTTAGCACTGGAGGCCGTTGAATTGTTAAGCATAGAGAATGTGAACCCGAACCGTTTTAGACAGGAATATTAAACTCAAACCATTTTGGACCGATAGATAACAAGGTTTGGGGCTAAATAAAATCGAAATTTGTGCGGTTATCCGCTCCTTCATGAGGTTTTGTCGTGAAGTTTTTGAGAATATGTTTACAAGTGGCGTCCCCTGCGCCACCCGAGGTTGTCTTACTCTGGAGACGAACCCGGGTCTCTCACTGACAGCAACGTTTAACTTCACCCCCTCGTTTGTCACTGTCCCGTTTATGCTTCTAATTAATTCGTGTGTGTCGTCGACATTTTGGTGTCTCTGCAGCCATATCGCCGCGCACGGAGGTCCCCCTAAGCGGAGATTTGTCCAACGCAGGTGGTGGGATGAGAAAAACGCAGACGACTCCGACGGCCCGTGCGATGCTCCCGGGGGCCCGCACACCAGTCAGCTCCATGCAGTCAGCTGGCAACACCGCAGGTCCGTTTGCTTCCTCGGCTCTCGTCTCCGCCACGCCCGCATACAGGAGCCCTCTAGCCACTGCCACGAACTTCGACAACGCCAACATTGCCGCAACCCTCGCCTACCCCTCCATGTCTTCCTCGGGCCAACAGGCTTTCAATCTGTCTCAGGTAATACTGGTGTTGTATCGGGTGGCGCTGGACTCGTTATTCTCAGGATTCTTCATACGAATGTCACAACCACAACACCCGTGAATTCGGCTCGTCGTCTTGCAGGAGATATGGTTATGGAAATTGTTTCTGGTGAGGGAGCACATTAAAATTCAGATCGCTGTATCGTCGTGAAACCTAATGTTTAATGCTATAAGATTAACGCAACAAAGCGTCGAGGCGCGCATCAACTAAACCGCTATTAAAAGGAAACAAATAACTTCATAATCACAATCGCATTATTCATTTTTTACGCCGCATAAAACGAACAAAAAATACATCAAACATGATTAAATGATTATGGTAACGGACCCCACAAAAGGCAAATTATCTGACTTCACTTTGTCCGTTCAAATAGACTCACAAAGTTATGACATCGTCAAACTCGAGGTCAGCCGACCCCGGCATCACATCACACAGCAGTCGTGTCTCCCTTATCTCATCTCCAACACGAACAATGCAAAAGGCCGTGCATGTCTCTGCTGCCCCAGTGACCAAAGCCTCGACGCCGGCAAGATTGGCCATGGAGATGACCGCAGACCGAGGTCGATTCAGCGTGGACGAGGAAAAGCCACCGGTGGCAACGTGGGGCGATTGGGGGGTGTATGGTGAGAGTTTGGGGGGCGAAAAGGAGGCTGATGACGCGGGGCCGAGAAGCTGGTTGAGCGTAATCGTGGAATTCGGGGTTAATGTGGACTCCTTCCATAGCAAGGGAATGCGAAGCCCTATGAAGGATCATTGTGGCGTTAAAATGCGTCACTTTGCGAGAGGGTGACGATGTTTAGAAAAGAACCTACCAGAGAGACAAAGCGTGGCTTTTCCGGTGCAAAATCGCCGGCTTATTGATGGCGATAGAGGAGCAGCACACATGGATGTATCGCCAGCTTCTTTCGTCTTTTCCAGTTGCAGCTTTTGCATGGCGGCAACAAGTCGGGCGTTGCTAACTAAAATGGTCTTTGCAGCATCGAGACGCTGGATAACATTGGCCGCCATTGATAGGATGCGCGAAGCACCATCTCTCAATTTAAGATTTTTTTCGATATCATCTTGCAGCTTTGGATCCTAATAAATGAGCATTAGTATAAAAATGGATAAATTAACATAATCCATTTCTCATTGACTAAACAGGAAGCAATTCGACTTCATACATCCCAAGATTCCGGAAGAAACCCTTGTTAACAACCATTTCTGGTAGTAATCTATCTTGTATTTTAATTCTGGGAGCTAGTCGAATTCTACAGTTCGCAACTACGAAGATCAGTTCCAAACTTTTTTTCGCAGTAAATTTGCGCTATGAACAAATGCTATCAACTTCAAAACTGTAAGGTTTTCCATTCACTGCACTCAGTGTAGACCTTAATAAAACTTTATTTGAGCTCTACTGAGACGCTATGCTGAAGAATCGGATAAAGAGCCGATTAATGGGTCACTGCCGAAAACCAAGGACGCCAATAGCGCGAGAGCGCTCCAAAGGTCGATGGCTAATTGTGACCTGGTTCTGGAGCAAATGAACTACACGGAGAAAGTGAATTGGCCGATCAACTAGAAAAAAATGGATGCCCGTCTTCCACGTACCATGCAACAACGACGGATTAACTGACGCGGGATTAAAAAGCCAATATCAACAATGCACAAACAGGACGCTGACTTGTGTCAACAACACATTAAATGGGATGGACGTCTTCTATAACGGCGACGACTGTTATCTGGTTTATCTAGAGTGGCGTTCATCAATACAGGATGCCTCACACTGGATACCTCAAGTTCACAGCTGCTAGATTCGAGCAACATCCTCCCTTGCCAAGCTCATGAGCCAGCATCGTAGTTTTCACGTTATAAAGACCAATCCTATTTTTACCCAATGCTTATATAACATCACAATTCATTTATATTCGTTATCATATATCAATGCATCTTATTATGCACATATTCCCTCAATTCAATGCATCTTCTCATTATGGCTGCCTGCGACGGGCGCTTGTGTTCTACGTTTAACGTTGCAAAACCCCCAATGAAGGTCTAAAATGTTTTAGATCAGAATCCCCTCTCTGGAAGAGTGTCACACAAAAAACGACTGGCAATACAAACACAATATGAGAAAATGGATATTAATACTTTACCTTGCTCATTGTACTTTGCCTCGGAATTTTTGTCATGGTTAGGCAAATAAAAGCGGACAATGCGCATATGTAGATGAAAATCTGGGTTAAATGGTCATTGCTAAAATCGAAATATAATAGAATGTCCTTGAACGTCTTTTTACATATTACTCGATCCAACCAAATAACTAAACCATAAATATTAACTTAAAAAGAAAGCATATTTAATAAACGCCATTCTTATATTAAATATTGTATAAAGAGTGATTTTTCTAAGAGTTGTGGTTTCGTTTGTACTGTTGACAACCATCAAAACGTAAAAAATCGAGTAATAGAAATACTTGAATGCAGATTAGTAAATATCAAATCTACAGTCGCATGAATTCACATGTATGAATCAAACCCCGTTTTATTTCAACATCGATATTTAATTCACGATTGACCCAAAAAATAGACTATCCTTTGTATCAATTTTCCGCAACATGTTTCTGTCCTTATTTCACCAATTCAAATCGATAAATTAGATAAAGTTAGATCTGCGGTCTGCATCGGTTGATGAAAATTTGGCGAGGATGGATTTGTCTGCTAGGAGTGATCGGTTCAATCTGAGCATATACTACGCGTATTTTACATTCTAATATGGCCCACGAGGGTTACGGCTTTAATAATAATAATAATAATATTCGCTTGATTAAGGTCAAGAGGACCAAAACGATCAGCATTTAAATTTACAATATACAAAAATTTCACAGGAAATGCCGGTCATTCGTAGAAGATGCAGAATAAGTTAAGAAGAATAAAAGAAGTAACATCAAGGTAAATTTGCAAGAAAGGCCAATTTAACCAAGGAAGTATATAAAGTTTGGCAAACGGGAAATGGCGGCCATTGAAAGGCCCTATCCAAAACGCGCGCCAACATATCATCATAGTATACTGTTACCCGTAGGCCTTAGTGATCTCCCATATTCTGAGTATTTGAACCTATGGGGGTATTTTTAAATAATTCGGATTTTGTATCCAAGCCACAATCATCGACCGCCATTTTGCTAGTTTATTCTCGCCTGCTTCACAGATCAAATCCACACTGTTATACTGTATAGGCGCAAAGCACTTTCCTTCCCCTGTGAACTCAATAAAGCGTAATATACGAGTGTTGTTTCGGAGCGGTGGGTCGGCCAAGGCAGTTGAGGTCTTTCACCTAGTTTTATTTAAGTATTATTACAATTTAATAACCGTTAGCACTACGAGGATGCGTCGGCGGACTCATTCTTAACAGGTATAGGGTCAACAGTTTCCATAATCATGGTGATCTGGCACTACCTGATCGTGAAGTTTTTATAGCCGATTACTGGATCCCCATATACAATGCCCCCAATTGATCTTCCATTAAGACGTCAGCCGTCTCATCGGAGTCGCGCCCGCAAACGAGTTGAATACCGTGACCATCAATACGAGCTTATCCTACTGAGAAAGGATTAAGAGTTGCCGGATCGTTAATACAAGAATATGTAGAAGCCATTAAATGTATAAATGTCTTTGAATGTATGTGGTAAGCCTTTGCAGAATATCTCAAGTGCTGTACGCTCCAGTAAGACGCTTGTAATTTACAAAAAAGTGTTATATTGGCGTTGAGTTGGGGTTAGATATTTCGGGTTTCACCGGGTATCATTTTCGATTTAGTATGGTATCATCTACAAGCGAGAGCTGGGTATCCGGATACAAATCTTATGTTTGGTTTGTGGATTCAGGAAATGAGGCAGTGGTTATAACCTTGTCAAAAAAGTACCCGCAGGGGATTAGAAAACAGATCTATCGGAGCGTATTATTATCCCCACCAACCGGAAGACATTATGTAATGCACGGCAGTCGGCCATTAAGGTACTGTGCTGGCGATCTTTCATGATCCTTCTCTTCACCGTCACAAGAGTTTAATCTTTTCTGCCAAGTTCATGCACGTTGATAACAATTGGCGGGCAATTTGAGGCGTTAATCTATCGATTTAATTCAGCTGTACCCGGAATCGAAACTTAAGCGCGATTTTTTCGGAGCACATCACTTATTTCAATACCTCTCACAATGCCCGTTCCTTGGCTGCGCGTTTCATATTAGTGACCGTAAAAACTGAACAGCAGCGCACTATTATTGCTGGGAACGCTTTTATTTACTGGGGAAGGGATTATTTTTTATTAATTTCCCATTCGCCAATCCTTCACATTCTTTGGCACCAGTCTCTCTTAGGGGTGCCTCAATCCCCTTTATAAGGCATCTATTTTCATTAGTTCATTCGGTCAAAGCACAATTTATAAATTTAAGAAAACTGTTAAGATTATTCCTCTAGACCTACTCTGTCTTCTTACTGTATTCCGGTTGATGGGGATACGGTTACGGGTCATAACAATTAAACTACTCGGAAAAGATAGGAAACCAAATATATATATCAGTTTAATGGAATTATTCGGTTTGAGTACACATCAAAGTCGGCATCGATGCAAAACCGTGATTGACTCAGCACCTGCACTTAGTACCAACCATTAACCGAGATCGCTGATTGGCTTTTGCGCTCATTTGCTGTGCCATCAAATCAGAATCTCTGTTGATATTGCCATAAACTTGGATATCTGTGGGTAATCGGTTGGTAAGTGACGTTATTTATTAATTTAAAAGATGGAAACACGGGTTAAAATGAATGGCCGGATAAGATTTTAATAGAAAGCATGAGTTCAGTCGAGTTCAAAACACAACTGTCTTGTTTGAACAGATCCAACCCGGTCAAAGGAACAAATGAATAAGCCAATATTGTTTTATTACAGGATGGTTGTGTTCAGTGGACTCTACACAGTTTTATTCAAACCAATTTAAAATCGTTTAAATTAGTTAATGAAAAATAGTTTCACTTTTTAGGCTTTTTTATATTTCTGATTATATAATATCACACGAATGGCAATACAAAAATCTGTTCTCTACAAATATAAACGTTCAAACGTATGAACTAAGTGCGTTAAATGGTTAATTCGCTGTGCTTAGGTTGATAACTATACATCGATTTCGATTTTCGTCACTTGGCGTATTGTGTTCCTTGTCGCCGATATTCCTTTGGTAATTTTTAGAAATACGAGAAAGTTTTCAAAATGCGGACGCTTTCTAAAATGGAATTCTTCAGTGTTACAATTCGTGAATGGTAGTTGGAGCCAATTTAAACATATTATTAAAAAATACTTCATTCCTGATGTCCACAACTGCACACATGAATGTGCATTTTGGGCATGAGTGATTTGCTATCTTCTAATGTTAATGAGTTTACGGGTTACATAATAAAGACGCATTCATGCATATATTTTTGCAACGCTCTTGGAATCGCTAAATAATCCAATAAATAAAATCAACCCCGTTTCTCGCAGTTTTAACAAAATCCTGAATTTGAAAAATCAATATTTCACAACAATCCTGCCATTGGTATGACATAATAACAGTAATGGACCAAAATTTACAGCATCAAAAATAATGTGATTAAAATATATAACTAAGAAAGCTTTCTGTATGTTCCTATCTCACCTATTCGGATGCAACTAAAAATCGGGAAAACTAAGGTATTATCGAATTGCGATATGCCGCGGGCTAAATCCATAACCGTGAGGCTTGATTAGTTCATTCACACACATGGACGATTCTGTTGGGCCTGAAGGTCAACTACAAAGGTTGCCATTCTCCTGACCTTCCGGCCAACATGCGGAGAAAGCAATAAATCTAGTCTTAACTCTCCCACAGCTCTACTCAGCTGAGGAAAACATTGGACGGTCTCGGAAGCTTTTAGAATCAACCCGTTTGAGCAATTCTGTCGTGTCTCAGAAAGGTTTCTTCTTCTTTTTGGCAAGGCCATCTTCTGCTGGACGATGAGCCGGCTTCATGAAATTTAATTCTTGAAGTTTCTTGGGAATTGGGTACAGGTAGCGACCTCAGCGTCACCTGGCTTTGATCGAGGGGCAACTCTAGCCTTTACACGGACGAGTTCCTCCTGCAAGGCAGCAGGGATCTGTGTGGTAGAATCGCAACCGCCTTCCTGGACGTCGGGTCTTCGTATGGATCTCCTCCATACAGTCCGTCAGCGGTTTCCTTCGCATTTTCACCGGGAGATTCCAGCAACGCTTGCAACGGGTTTGGTCCGCCTGTCTAGCGGTGTTCCGCCGGTTTATGGCCACTGCCTCAAAAATACCCTTCGAAGATTACCTATGGCTTTACGGCAAATGTTTCTAGTGCATTTATGTTAAATGGTTCTGAATCTCCGTCGTCGTTAGAAAATTATGTGTCAACAAACGTTTCACCACATAGCATATGAGAAAGAAGACAACCGAATCACTCAAAGGATAAATCTTTAGCAAGTGCACGTCTCCTGCTCCATGGATAAAGCCATGTTCTGCGCCAATTTTATTTGTTGTCAATTTCCACGATCAAGGTTTTGGTCCGCTTGACCTTAAAATTAGGTCCCACGTGGTCTCCTGGTCTCGCACACCCAACCCATTTTCCGATTTCGAAAATAAATTTTGACATAAGTTTAGCATTTTATTGATACGGTTTTTTAATTAAAATATTATCCTGTGATTAAGTTGTTTGTGATAATTTCCCATGAAATTTTATCGAATGCTTGATTTTATATTCTAGTCTTCGAAATGGTTCCGTTCCCGCCATCATCAATCCAGTCCCAAGACTTCTTACACTATAACTCCGGTGCAGTCTTCTACCCTACAGCCCGCTACGATGGTTTCAGGGGCTCCGATTTCACCCCTTCAGGCATCGGAGGAACCCCTGGTAGCTGTTTCTCACCCCCGGCTTACAGGGGGTGCCCGCCTCACCCCTTCCTACCACCGTACAACAGATCATATCACGATCCATTTCCCCTGATCCCAGTTGAAGAGGGTGGCGGAAAGTCGTGTCCTTGTGGAGGCGGCTATGACGACCTCATCGACAAAACTTCGCCGACTTCAAAGGCTAGCTTGCAATATTGCTTAAAGTCGCGTTTATTGAGACACGTCTCTTGCTAGTGGGCATTGCGAAGGTGTTGAGTTCGTTGTATGTATGATTAGGGTAAATTAAGACTGCCAGACAATAGAGTATAAGGCAAGTGATTAAACGTTTGGCAATGAGGTTACACCAGACGCGGTTTCCGTGACCTGTCGGCCAGGGCCGGCGTGATAGGCGTGCCAATGATGAGGGCAAGATATTAAAACAGAAAAAACTTTTCTTAGATAAATAACCGCTAACAAGATGCAAGGCACCCCACTGGACGGACAAGAATCATGGATTAATAATAATAATAATATTCGCTTTATTAAGGTCACGAGGACCAAAACTTTCAGCATTTAAATTTACAATAAACAAACATGTTACAGGACGTAACGATTATACGTAGAAAATACAGAATAAGTTAAGAAGAATAAAAGAAGTTACATCAAGGTAAATTTGCAAGAAAGTCCAATTCAACCCACGAAGTATATACAGTTTGGCAAACGGGAAATGGCGGCCATTGAAAGGCCCTATCCAAAACGCGCGCCAAAAAATATCTATAGAACATGAGAGGCCATTGTTTGTGGTATTTATGCAGGCCGACCAGGTATGAACAGACCAATTGGAAAATTGGAGCATAATATTCTAGAATAATGCGGATCAATCTAAATTCGAAAGACAAATAACTATTGCGGAAACATCGTCGTGTAATGAAAGACTGGTTTTCATTCGCAAAATGTTATGTTTTCTAATGTGACAATGTGTTCGATGCGTCTCAATAACCGACCCCAATTGAACACCAATATTGATTTACACTAGAATTGAACTGTGTCCATATATTCCGACTGATATAAATTGAAACCAACCCGGCCGATGCTTCTGTAGAGAGAAGCGACAGAGGACTGTGGAGTGTTTTAGTAGTCGACAGAGGTCGTGTCTGATTAATTCTAAAAATTATCGACCGTAGACTACGAGATTCATGACCGCTCGGCTAATGATTCTCAAAATTCTTTGCGTTTTGCTGCAGAAGCGAAAGATTTAAATCGAGATTATCTGGTTTCCTTGAACTGTTTAGTAACCTTGAACACGTTTACCATTCAAGTCACACGTACTTATACGTATACGTCATGTTGTTGATTTTCCATTGGCGTGTTTGGCAATGCCGCAAATTCTTCACGATGAAGCAGTTTTGTTTTCTGAGCCTCTTCGTCATTGAATATTAATTTAGACATTTAGATCCCCAAAGGATTCTGGGGTCAGGGCGCAAACAGGTAAATTTCGTCAGAAGCCAAATTCACGAGTATCTCATGTCAAGCTGATAGCCTGCGGAATGTGGAGGACCTTGACCCTTAGTTCTCGTTGTTTTCAATCGTCCACACCGACCCGCCTATCGATTCTTTTACCCTGTCCACGAAGTCTCGAGGGGGATCTATGTAGTGACCTTGATACCCTTTGTTTTAAGGATCTCGGTGAACAGTTTCACTTGTTGTCAGAACGGCCATTATTCGAGTATTTTCTGCACAAGTAAAACCTCGTTTGTAAATAATTATAAGACGCGCATGTATATAATAGGATATAGCTATCGGAGCCAAATGTATTTACTTAGCACCCAACACAGGCTACTCATGAGATTTGAGAAGTCGAATAACAGCGTTGATCATAAGAGATTGCTGATGAGTTTGGGCGAGTAATTTTGTGGCCTCAAAGTTGATGTTAACCAGACGTGTAGACTGATATTGGTTTCCCTTTCTTTTGTCGTAATTCTGTTTTTTTTCATCGACGACGGTTATAATCATCTTAATGTAGAGGTCATCGTGTTCTGTCACGCTGCATGGCCCGATACGCGTGGTGATGTGGCACCACACCCACATTTGGTCAACGCTTTGTGTTATCACATTTAACACCTCTTCATTATCCACAGTCCTCCGTGGGTAACAAAGGCAGTTAATTAAAACATTAATTTCGCTTTAATTGTCAATTTTGTTCAACCGAATAGAAAAGATAACGAGTCCATAACCAAAAACGGTTTAAATTTATGCTCGCAACCGCGTAAATTACGTCCTTTGGAAACTGTGATTCATTCTCAGACGCAAAGCTCACTGGCGTGGTTCGGCTTAAAAACCCGAACTCCACTCAACCTCAATCCCAGGAATATTTGTATGATACCTCTAGTGGGCCTTTCATTTGTAACCAATGCTTTCGGGGGAGGGTATTTTGCTTGATTGTTAATCGCTGTTTTGCGTTATACCCAATGTAATAGACGGTCAACCGTTCACATGTCGTCACTATCCCTCAATTTCGGGAACTCCTAGCAAAAAATATTAATTTATATGTGAGTTTAAAATGTCTTTTTGAAATTGGTTGGGCCTTGTTACTATCACAAATGGCAATGTGCAAACCAGTCATTTGCAACCATCCTGCTCAACCGTAATTTCTGGTTTGTCATTCTTTAGACGACCACGGCAAGTGTAATCCGAGCGCCCTTATCAAACATCGAGGAATGCACGTACTCCGATGTCGTGGAGGCCTCCTTCCTCCCCCCAGCCAAGAAAGACAGTCAACGGAAACTCGAGCGCCAGCTGGAACAGCGCCGCAGGAACAACGAGGCCTCCCGGAAGTCGCGTGCCCAAAAGCGACACCGCTACCTCATGAGTCTGGGGGAAATGCACCAACTTCGGCTGGAGAACGCGAAGCTGCGTGGAATGCTCGTTAATCTGGACGAGGCAATTGTGGAGGCCAACGGCATCCTGATGTCAACCATCAGGAGTCACATTGATACAACTTCATTTCCTTATGTCTCCTAATCCCCACTTGCCTTCTTTTTTTCCTCTTCTCCGTCGCTATTGTTGCAACAATGTATGTGATAGGCGACTGTGGAGTATTTTTAATCAATGATTTGTTGGATTAATTAATTCGTTATGCTAACATGCATTTTTTTGTTCCTGCGTAGTTATTTTATTGGGGAGACTGGATGAGGCTGACCGTCGAATACTTAAAAGAAAAATTAGTTGATTTGTTCACAGCAGTAGCAGCAATAATGTTAGGAGCAGGAGTCTTCGTAGCAGTTGTATTTGCAGTCATTGTTGTCCACGCACAGTTCCTAGGATGCCCTTACCGTTAAGGTGGAGTGCTTCGATTCCTAACAAATAGTAAAGGCAGGAGCAATGCGTGGTTTCAACTTTTAGGAGTTGGGTTCCAGACGAACATGGAAAGGCAAAATGGTTTTAGTTTGCTTTGTCTTGTGAGCATTCTGGGAGTGAACAATTATCTGCGGTGACGAAGTGACATTTTCCGGTCGGTGAATCAACTTTAAAATATAAATGTTTTTGGAAAAGGTAGAAGATAGATTTCTTTATAAATCTTACGAATTTTCTGTGTCTCGTGCAGTGTGGGGCATCGAATTTAATGCTTTCTCCGAAGATAACAACTAAACGCGAAATTCTTTAAAGATCGAAATTCCAAAGCAGCATTTGCTATCACTACACACAAAAATCTACGGTTGAAGAGAATTTGTCCACAAAATTCTTTCTACCGCCACTGAGAAACAAACCTACGGAAAGGCATTTAATCTTTGACAGCCGAATGACTGAGATAGTTATCAGCAAAACCGCAGATTTCTTGGTGTTCATGTTGAACATATACTTAATCTACAAAACATCAAATGTTGCTTCCGTGGTAAACAACCATCGTTGATACAAAATATTGAGCACCTCTAGAATTCAGCGACTAAAGTGTAGGTTTGGTAAAATACGGCAAATCCTGTTTTATCATGAAAACATCCAATGTAAACCATTCGTTGGAATTTGTTTACTACTTATTAATTAAACGTACATATACATAAACCTCAATTTACGTGTACCTTAAAAAATGATGACAATGTTCTTCCGCGATTTTCTGCTTCACCACAGTCTGTTTTGAGAAAATCCCAGCAATGCATTCTAATGATGGGGAACTTTGGGCAGAGAACAGGGTTTCGGATAGTTAGAACGATTGGTCCGTACCGTTGTTGACAACTTAGACCATGAAAAATAAACATGAGTACATAAATCAAGGTATTATACGTTTTACCAAAGAACACCAGTTAATAACAATGCA
Organism: Proteocephalus fallax; assembly: GCA_028672205.1. Taxonomy (NCBI): domain Eukaryota; kingdom Metazoa; phylum Platyhelminthes; class Cestoda; order Proteocephalidea; family Proteocephalidae; genus Proteocephalus; species Proteocephalus fallax. The sequence continues at coordinate 1,025,286 of JAPUBX010004013.1, read as the reverse complement.
CGAGAATTGATGTTATGTGAATCAATCAATATTTATTTCAATGTTGCTTTATGAAACCCCGATGCCTGGTTGGTACTGCTTGGAATTCAAAGCTTAAAGCACTTAGAACTTACAGCTACTAAACACACTCAATAGAGTTCACTCAAGTACTCCATATCCGATTTCCCTTGTACAATTCGATTGTGCCAAACACAGAGCTTGAACGACTTCCCGTTTCACTAATGTCATGGAAAAGGGCATTCAATAAAAGGATAAACCGTATTTCCGCATTCGGCTTCAAGTCTTTACTTCCAATGCCTTCAATAATGTCTTTTCGAGAGGACTAAACACTGCATCCAAACATTATTTATATCGGTGCCTTTTTTGAAAGGGACGTTTCCTGGTCGTCATTATGCGTTTTTCAAACTTTCCTTACGGCGGAAGTTTAATTTACATTAGTCCCAAGGTACCACCTTGTTGTTATTTAATGTCTTCGTTTTTAACTTATTCTTATTGTACATGCTTTAACCTAACCGTTTGGTGCTCGTGACCTCAATGAATGGAATGGAATTATGATTATCATTATAAACACAAAATGGACAGAAGAGTCGTGGTTTTGCCAGTACCATTTGCGGATGGTTTTCCCCACTCCATGTTCCTCAAAAGATGACGGAATCCCAAGACTGTTATGCAGCGGCAAACGCATACTGTTAATTAAAAAAAAGCGCTCAATCACGTTTTCAATGTTGTGTGTTAACGATTAAACCACGCCTTTCAGGGTGGATTCGATGGTTGCATAGACTTGTCATCAGTCACATGCTGCCTTTTTGAGTGATTTATCTTTCCGAAGTAACTGCCCACGCAGCTCAAATCGCAGTGAGTCTACATCGTTGATGATTCCGGTGTTTCGTAACCTGACCCAAAGCCGAACACCGAGACATTGTGGAGCTTACCCAAATAAAAATAATAATTGTAAGCGCTTTATTGAGGTCACGGGGACCAAAACCTCCAGGTTGGATTTACTTTTACATAAACTTCAATAGATGGGATGGGAGGGGTCATCTGATATACGAGCAGTAAGGAGTGAACAACTAGTGAAGTGGTGTTGAATGATAATTACTTGGACGGAGAGCATAGTCAGGTCACTAGAAAATTATTTTATTTTAAGGGATTAACAATCAGAAAATTTGAGGCCAGGGAAAATCACGGAGAAGAAAATCAAAAACTTGGAATTATAAGGGTGTGGACGAAGGCCTTGATACGGTTTGAGCAGAAATGGAGGCGACGGCATTTACTGAGGATGGATCCACTGGATCACTTCGAGATAACTGATTGTTGAAAATAATGCCGATAAATATTAATTTTGAGCTCGAGTCGAATCCATTTCCAGGGTGTCAAAAACGGATCTCAGGAAAAACGTCATGATGATGCGTTCAGCAGAAGGCCATTCTCTCAAGACCACTTGAGTACCTCTGTGACGGCCTGCTCGAGCTGTTGAGAATCCTAATTCGTCTTGCAGGCATTCCATAAAGTCCGGTCGTCCGCGTATTTTTTTAGTGTTACATCGTTATTAGACCGAAGGCTATTCGTGTAAATGTTAAAAAAGAATGACGATAGCAATGCGACCTGCAGTACACCTCAGTTATTGGGCAAGGAGGAGGAGGCTTCGTTTCCGAATCTTACGTGTTGGTGTCGGTCAGAGAAAAATAATGCGGAATCCAATTTATCCAACATCCTTCAACGCCATCTTCACATAATTGAGAAAGAATGCGGGATCGTGAGATGAAAGCAGAATTGAAGTCCCAGAAAACTCCCTTGACGGCTTTCGCTCCGGAATCAAGTGAAGAGTGGAGGGTGTTTGAAAACGTAGCCACGGCGTCCATAGGGCTTCTATTTTATTTATATGTACACACTCTCTCTCCTTTAAATATGCCTCGTCAATTGAAGACCATATCCGTAAACACCAACTCGCCGACTCTTTACTGAACGTTTTGGGCCTCGCGAATGCAATTATTATTATTATTATTATTATTATTATTATTATTATCATTGGTTATCGATTGTCCAATGGGGTTCATGTCGTCTTTGCGCTACATATAGCACGCGTATATAATCAGGCAATGCATTTTGTCAACTGGGGGCTGTTATTGCTTCTGCAATGTATCCAATTTATGAAAACGTAATCCAAGAATCTCGAAATAAACGCGGATGCATGAAGAGGTAAATTGTCAGTGTCAAATAACAACCCGACGTGTTTGCCTGGCCAAGGCAGTCATTTCGGGAGTCCCTGATTCTTGCGTGATATGGACGTGTGTTAATTTAATTAGCGGTGGTTGAGTTGACATTCATCCAGGAATAAAAAAGATATGTTGATAATGTTTCGTGCCAATCCTTCATATCATCCTTGCAGGAGCAACGCGACAAGGGGGTAGAATTGGGGACGGTCGGAGATATTTCTGCGAGCTCAAGTGGCTTTAGTGCGTCATGCCTTCACTTCTAACATTGTTCTTTTTTTCACACGAAACAGGACAACAAAATACAATTTGTCACATGCCCCAGAACAACGTTAGTGAACAGCGAAGTTGTACACCGAATGCAATTGTTATGACACGTGATCCACGCCTACAGTACGAAGACGGATGTGTTATGGCGAAATTACTTGGCCGGCCTAATGTATTTATGTGTGTCTCAATGGGCTTGGCACGAAAACCTGGCCAAGGCGTACAGAGTGCCTTTATTTGGTTTATGAGCAAACTGGAGCGGGTCATCACCAGTTGTTAGCGTGTGCTCCAATTTAGAGGACTCTCGGAAAAGATATAGATGTCTGCAGCTTCGTTTGTTGCATGCTCGCCCGTAAATATGTGTATACTCATTATTTTATGAAATGCCATCCTCGATTCGTCACGATTACTACACAAAACCTCTTCTTCTGTTACAATTCTGTCGAATTGTTATTTTCAACGGGCATGGGTTAGAGGGGATTGCTCTATGGAGAGATCAAGATTGAACAAGTTGCGTCAGTCTTCTCTTGTTTGGGAACATTTAACAGCTCTGCAAAATTATGTGTATTCGTGAAACGGGTGACTAATTTGCCTGGTCTGATGAAATGATCTACACGCAAAGTGAGAAAAAATATCTAGAGAAATCACATGAATCCTTCGCCTCCTCTGTTCTCCAAGCGTTACCTCTTTTAGTGGAACCTGCTTGAACGTGTTATCAGGATAAAAGACACCTGTCCAAAACCTCAATCATTCAGGCCACAAACTCCACTGTGATCAAGACCAAATAGCTGTGAAATGCACTGGACCCTCTGGAAGGACTGAATCTGCAGCTGTATGTGAAGAAATAAACGGTCGAAGCAATTATAAGAACATTAAAGATCACTGATAATCTCCCTCGCTCTGGGCATCCACGAAAGATCTCACCGCTTGGGGTCCCAATTATCACACGAACCTCGTGAACAAATCACAGAACTACGCGGGGGGCCTTGTGAATGATCTCCTGAGAATTGTGACCAAGAAACAAAGGCTACAATCCGCACCACAGTACGCCACCAGGTACTCAAATCCTGTTTTGCCAGACGTGTCCCCCTGATTAAGCTAGTATAATAGTAATCGTAAGCGCTTTGTTGAGGTCACGGGGACCAGAACCTTCTGCATATAAAATAATATAACAATGCTTGAGACGAACAGTTAATTTTAGTTCCTGGTTTACCTGCTCAGGTGAAACAAAAAATCGGGACAAAAAAAGGAATTACCAAATGTTCTTGGGGTTATTGAACGCTATTTCCTACGCATTGGCTGAAGAGATTTACTTTTCGATAAACTTGAAAAGAGGGTATGGGATGAGTAAGTTAATATACGAGCAGCGATTAATTTACAACTTGTGAAGTGGCGTTGAACGATGATCTCTTTGATGGAGAGCGTAGGCAGGCCACTGGAAAACAAGATTATTTCAAAAAGCCTACGGAGGGTTAGAAATTCAAAACATTTAAGCCCGGGGAAAGTCTCGGGTGAGCAATATACAATAATTGGAATTATACAGGCGTGTACAAAGATTGTTTCACAGGTTGAGTCGACAGAATATACCGAAGATGGCATCCACTTGATCATTCCAGAATAATCGACTGCTGAAGAGAGCATTTTTATGATTCAGGAGAGGATCTGGAGAATTTCATATGGTCAGATGAAATCGTTCTGCTTGGAAAAGAAAGGATACTAAGTTGGATCCGAAGAAAACCATACCTACAGTGAAGCATGATGATGAAAACATACTGTGAGGTCGTTTTTCTGCAAAAGTACCAGAATTAATGATCCGTGCAAAGGAAAGAATGAATAAGGTCATGTATCGTGAAAGTTTGAGTGAAATCCTACTTCCGTCGGCTATAGCATTGAGTATGAAAAGAGGCCGAGTCTGCAGCTCACGCCTCCCGGACAACGAGAGAGTGCTATTTCAAAGAGTGGCCTAGTAGTCACCAGATCGGCACGACATTGAAAATATTTGGGGGAAGTTGAAAGTCTGTTTTGCCCAGCGAGAGCCCAAAGAAGTTACTGCTCTCTTCTCTTTTTTTGTCCCAAAGATGCAGCGTATTTCTGATGAAAATTAAAGGCTTCTGTTACAGAGAATGTGCACAATTGATGGCTGTTTAAATACTTCGTGAAAGAGTTTCTCAACGTCGGATGTCTACCTGATGTTGTGACTAATAGTTGTACCAAACTTTTGGTGCAGACTATGGCGTTCGCGAATTCCTGATTTATTATCATCATAGTATACTGTTACCCGTAGGCCTTAGTGATCTCCCATATTCTGAGTATTTGAACCTATCGGGGCATTTTAAAATAATTCGGATTGGGTATCAAAGCCACAATCATCGACCGTCATTTTACTTGTTTATTCTCGCTTGCTTCACAGATTCAATCCCCACTGTTAGACTGATTAGGCGCAAAGCACTTTCCTTCCTCTGTGAACTCAATATAGCCATTGAAATTGCGACTATTGCTGTTGTTTTCGTCGTCAAGTGAAGGAGTTAATTATGAATTCGAACGACGGAGAAGACTAGCCGAGGCTGGTAGATTTAAGATTTAATGGTAGTCAGATAAACAACTGTTTCGTCGGCCTTTATTGCACTTTATTGGGGGTCAGGAGGACGAAAATGAAAAACAAATACAACGAATACTGGCAGTGGGGATCATCCGAAGAACTGGAGCCAGACCTTATCCGGTTTTAAAATTATTCATCCATTTATTGCATCGATTGCACTTTTTCGAAATGTATGCGAAATTGTAAGGATTGCGGCCGTCCAACCAGATTTTCGATCGTGCGCTGCATCCAATAGCTATTGAATTAATTAATCAAAGACGAAAATGTGTTACTGTGGTTACGGAACCCCAACGGGTTCTCTCAGTTATACGCTGACACCATAGTAAGACGGGCCTAGCGACATGACCCTGAAATCAAGCAACCTGGAGGCTGGATGGCGGAAACCGGATGCCTCCACCGCACTTTCACCATCTTGAGTTAAACGTGTGGCAACTTTCTTGGTGAATGGTTGGATGATACAGCTACCAGTCGCACCACTTCGGGGAGACACCTGTAAAATATTCCCATGAAGGTAAATACATGAAATTGATAAAAATTTAGAGTAAGCGCGCGGCCACTTCATTATTTGACAGTTCAATATGCGAAAGCCAGATCTACTATTACTGTTTTCCGTGTCCTCATTTTGGCCAGCGACTCAAATTAACGGAGTTCTGCACAAATAGGCAACACACGTCCTGCTTGAATCGGTGTCCCCAGCACACACCAACTCGCGCGCGCGCACAAAACGCGCATTTAAACTAAATGTCTACATGATTGGCTCCGCAATAACGTATTCCAAGGTCACCTCGTGCGTGTATAGTCACCCCCGTTCGACTGACTAAATCGACACACGCCAATTGTTTTGCTCTACACAATTAAGTCATTTAGCGGAGGATATATGGTTATTTCTTAAACGTTCCTTCGACAGGTAAGTGTTATTCTCCGTCCTGTAAACAATATCACAAAATCGCGAAAACATCCAATTTTAAGCATGTTGTAAAAATTATAATTATTCAACCTTACATGCTGTTGATTCATGTCATACCATAGTGTCCCACAATTTTGTTTATCCTTCTGATACGAATAACTTTAAAGCTTTCCGTTTTCCAGCTGTTTTTTTCAAGAGAAATTGAATTTTCAAAGAAACAAAGTCCACTTGTATAAATAACGGTCAATGTTGTTGCATCGGTTTTTGTACTTGGTAAATGAAACGTTACTTTCACACGAATGTACAAAAAACTCATCGACAAACAAATTGATTATATTGTTTAAGTGTTCGCATAAAAAACCTTGTCTGTAGTTGTTTGACTGTGATTCCAATGACTCAACTAGGAAGATAACCAAGGTACCCAAGGTCTTTGAGAACATGTTATGCAGCTAACTCTAACATTCAATACGACGTGAATGGTTAGGGCCTATGGATGGCCGTAAGACAATGCCATAACGAGATAATATCACTCCATTTTTAAAAATCTATTTCCAAGCTCAAGCCAAATCATATATTCTAACTGCGATTGATGTAAAGGGTCATTAAACCGTAAAGTAAGACTTTTCAATCAGGCGCTATTTTAGAACCACGTAACAATTAGTTCTTTAGTAAACATTTCTAGCATCGGTTGAGAGCCACTTTTGTTTGTCTCTAAAGGATACAGTTTAGCACCATTGATATGAAATGTGAATTTCGCTGAATTCTATTCAGTTTCTCAAATACTTCTGATTTATTACTATCCGTAGGAGTACTATTTTGTAACAAAAATCGTTAAAAAATGAAAAGAAATCTACCTCGGTGATCTACATCGTTATCGATGTCAATTAATGCTAATAATAACATCTTTTGAACCTTTTTTAAACGGTTCAAAATCCGTTTTGGGAACGCTAACACCTTACGCAGTATGCGATGGATTCCGATATATTTTTTTTATTAATTACATTTCTATGCCAAACTAAAGGAAGGTGGAAGATTTCATAGACATGAACATATTCCATTATATACGTCGAATTTAATTAAACAATTAATTTAACGTGAAAATGCGACACGTCAGGTAGGGGGGCTGGTCGAATGAGTTTGTCATTTCGGAGAAAAACACATTTTCGCGGGCATATCGGCTGTGGCAATCAGAGCCACACACGTGGAAATTTGGTGCCTTGTACGAAGGCCTCGGAATGAGAACGATTCTGGGCTTTGGATCTCAAATGACAGAGCTGGCTTGTAAGGCGCGTGTGAGAGATGCCACCGTATGCACGGATTCATTTGGGTTCTCTGTTATACTGGGAATAGGTGTTTGTATTTGCCTGTTTGTTTTCCCTGTGCTAAGATGGCCTGCTATGCCCATGCACGCCGATTGGAGGAAAATTATGATCAGCTTCGGGGATCATCGTAGCCGCGGCATGCAAACAGCAGACACGTGTTCCACGTATGTCCAATTGACGGTACCGATCCATGTTCCCAGTTTTCCACGGTGGAACAGGGCGGAGGAACGGTGGTGGTCTTCAGGAAAACTTATTAAAATACAAAAAAAGGTCTTCGAGGATCCTATGTTCTGCGTGGACGATGCAGTCAGTTGGATATCGAAAAAACGACCGATATACGAGGACTCTTGGAGTATAAAATAATTTTATGTGTGTTGGACTTTATACATCGAATCAGATCAGCATTAAGCCAGCGGTTTCTTCATTTTATTGGTTAATTATGTTTCTAATTGCTACTGTGGCATTGCGTCGGTGTTCCAACTCCTAAAGTAATAAAATATCGCTTAATGACCATCAACTTAAATACATAAACAATTATCACTATTCTAAATGGTAGAAGCCGCATGAGTTATGCTTATAACGATTAATGTTTGACTGGTAAAAATTGGAGGCGGTGGTTTTGGAGGCTATGATTCATGAAAAGCAATACTTGTTCAAGAATTTCGTGTGAGCAAGGTTGATCAAACGATCGCCGCGCTTAATTCAGCGGGTTAACTTAATTTAAAGAGCGCGAGTCTTGGATATATGGTTTATATAATATTCGTCTCACAGGCTTAGGACTATATGGGCAATGGTCGTTTTAACCATAGATAGAAATTAGATTTTTTCCACTTGATACGAACCTCTCAGATCAGATGTATCATGTGCTAACGATAAATCACCATTCCATGATACAATTCAGCGCAATCAAACAACCACCAAACATACGGAAATTTATTTACATTTATTTATACGGATTTATTAGGCCGCTTTTCGCGTTTTGACAAAAAAAATAGATTTATTAATATTTATTTCGACTGTTCGGTATCTCTACTAAATAAATAACCATTTAAGACTTTTTGCCGCAAGATTTAAGCACTATCTAATTGTGAAACATAGAAAAAAGTGTCTTAACAATTTCATAATCTTTTAGGCAATTTTTTATATCAAAACACCCATCACCCGATCAGAGGATTTACGGAGTTGCGTTTGCTCCAGCTTTCCTCTCATGGACAGTGTGAGTTTCATTGGATGAATTGAAACGTTCAATATATTCTATACGCGACACAAATTTGTCTGAAAATCAACAGCATCTCGTAGCAGTACCCTTTAACATATTTTGAATCAACACCGACAAAAGTGTACACGTTTAGAATATTTAGGTTGCATGCCTCAGAGGATATACTCAAAGAAATTTTCGATTTCGCGAGATTCGCCCTATGCACTTTTATCAAAAAGGTTAAACTGATTTACCATTAGAAAAGAGTTTTAACAAAGCCATTCCATGGTCACTTTGAAACTTAATCTCCGTGCTTCAGATTCACCTGTTTATAAGACCGTACCGAGTTATAACAAAATAGAATTTGTTCAAATGGTCCCCACATACCACGTATTCTTCGAATCGTATTCTATGAGAACCGCTAACCAATAAAAGAAACCCAATAAAAACCATATGTTCTTGTCCTGAAAGTTTCCTTCCAAGGCCACATAAAGATCAACAACCCATGAAAGCCTCGTGACCCCAAACTATGTTGGCTAAATCCGCTGGATTTTTCAGTTGGTCTATTGTTTTTGTGAAGTGCAGTCTCGAGTGTTTGCTGGAGCTTAACAGATAGATCGATTTGCTTTTGAGATGAACTGTAGTCACCCAATGGTTTCTCATGTTCTCAATGAGTCACACGAGTGTATCGATCCCGGGCAGTCCATTGCAAATCTTCGAGCCATCGGGTTACTTATGTTCGTCCTGTGTTTGTCCAATTTATTCCGTCACAATTGCTGTGATATTTTGATTTTGTGGGTCTATATTGATCTTAAGATGGATTAATCCAGTCAATTTATTTGGGTTCGTAAGTTCTAAAGGACGTATCCGTATATTACGACCTTTAGTACAATAAATGACTCAATTGTAGACTCAAATAGCTAATTCAAGAGCTATGACCCAAATTAGTCGCTTTTGGCGAGCCTTAAAGTTGGGTGGGTTTGAGTTTCGTTTGGACAATTTTAGCTTGTAATTCCATATTTTATACGACGATTAGCTAATATCCCTTACCCAATTGTAATATGCAAGTTAATCAGAATCAAACCGGACAATATCGAGTTCACTTAATTAATCTTCGAGTCTATTCTACCAAATTCTAATTTGCTGACCTAAAATTCAATATAAAAGCGAATGGATGCGCACAGGAATCTCGAATAGTGCAAATTTCGTCAAAGCAAACTAACTGTTATGTTATTTGAGAAAATTACGGCCTATTAAGAGCCGGTCGAACTGGGTAGCTGTGATGTTGGTGCGGGTATTGGTGGTTAACCGGTTGGCGGGGATATACTGCAACTGCTACTACTACATATAATATTACTTCAAACACTACTACAACAACTAAAACTACTGCTACATCTACTAATACTACTACTTCTAAGAATTATACAACTACTTGTACTACTACTACTACTACTACTGCAACTACTAATGCTACTACTGCTGCTACTACTACTACTACTACTGCAACTACTAATGCTACTACTGCTGCTACTACTACTACTACTACTACTACTACTACTACTACTACTACTACTTACTACTACTACTACCAATACTACTATTAATGCAACAACTGCTAATGCTACTACTGCTACTACTAATACTTCTCCTAATACTGCTACTTCTACGTTGCAATTGCAGTATTAACTGTCTGCAAATAATCTGGTAGCGCTGGGGATGCAAAATATTCCCAAGAATCTTTATGGATAAACTCCATTGAGTTGGTTTATCCGTTAGCAGGAGAATGACGCACGAAAAATCAAAAAAATAAGATCCACAAAGAAGATAATTGACAAGGGGACCAACATGCAATACGAATTCAGTTTTTTTGTGATCCAACTGGGTTTTGGAATTATAGGTTGCCCGAACGAGTTGTGATTTGTACCCACGCTCTGTTGGTGAGAGACCTGGGTTCGAATCCCATATCAGGCAACCTCGGGAGGCATTGGGGACGCCACATGAAAACATAATCCCGGGAAATTGCATGGCAGACACCCATAAAGCCGGCCGATCCTTTAGTAGGGGACAGTCGCGAAAATTTGAATTTTTTGCCTAATGTGCGATAACTCCGAGGTAATCCAATCGACACATCCTTTCTCCATTATAAGGTTTCTGATATCCAAACTAATCTTGAAATAGTGAACATGCTTCTCCTCCAATCTTGAAATATAGTGCTTTCTGGTAAATAAAATGGAAACAGCCTGTCAAACCCTTTCCCCTGAAGTAACCCACAATGGAATAGAAATTCATTCTAACAAAATAGGGTCAAAATGCATTGAAGCAGTTTTAAGGTTCAAACTTATCGGATGAATGAGTCATGTTTATAGTTAATAACCTTCAATTGCACATGCATTCATAGGCTTGTACGGCAAATATGACCTCCCATCGTGACGAGCTGACTGCAAGGCCGGTTATGCCACCGAAATCGGCATCTGTGGAGGCTGTGGACGAGTGGGACGAGTCGCTGTGGTCTCTCAGCTGCACGGAATCGGAGGATCAGTCGTCGGAGGCAACCCCGGCCCCTCCGAAGACATACCCGTCGCCCGGCGTTGCCCAAACAGTAGAGTAAGTCATTTAATTTAAACCGAATTTTCCTCTAAACTGATTTCACCAATGGTTACGAGATCGAGAGGGTTAGAATCCGATGAATATCCGTGAAGTGCTGTTGATTTACTTGGTTTATCGTGGCCAATGTCGAATCGGTTTGCCAGACCGAGTCCCACGCGTGGCTTCTGGTTTATTTGCAGTGTTTGATGATGTTGAAACGGCCACTTCCACCCCTTCGTCGGACAGGTCTATCCTCCACCAGGAGAATGCTGCTCGCAAAAATCCATTAGAGGTTTAAAGTCTTGAAGTAACAAAAAGTATTCATGTTTGAAGCAGTTTATTCGATTAGTGCTTTGTCTTTGAACTCATATATCAACACAATACATCATTTCATTGTCGAATGCCCCGCGTACGTGACAGAATAACGCAAAAATCGAACCAATACCCATTGCCTGTACGAAAAGAAATTTCAACTATGAAAACAACTCCAATTGTACTAAAATGAAAAATCGTCATCGTTGCAAGACGAATGAGTCCAAATAACGCCCACGCTCATCAGTCATCGATCTGACGAATGTCAAAATTAACATTCGTGGTACTCTGTTGGGCTTAATCCAATTAAAGTATCTGTTGCTTTCTAGTGCATTAAATAGATTATCTATAAGGTACTGTGATCGTGGATTCGTTGGTTTCAGAGCCCAATCCGGCATCATGAAAGTCGGACAACCGAGTAACTCTTCAATCGACGCTATCGTGTGTTCGGAAAAAGCCAGCCCGACAATAATATGCCCACGAAATTTGTCTGGAGTCGTTTTTCATCTTCTTATAACGTTTAAGTAGTTAATTATTGAAGAAAATAGACTCATTAGGTTTGTTTCAAATCAGGATACTTGTAACGATAGGTACTACTTAAACAGGTTACAAGCGCGATAATCGAATTCAAATGAATTACGTCATTCAATTTAACTGAACTAGACAGAAACGGTCTACGTAGTTCATATCATTTACTTATACTTACACCCACCAACAGTAAAGTTACAGTTATTTAACATACATATGATTAATCGAACACGTTTTGATTCAATTACGTCGAAGACGGGTGGCATTTAAAAATGATTCCAGACAAACAGAATTTATCAAAATTCATTTTAAAGGCAGCATTAGAAGGTGCGTCGTTGGCTGTTTGTTTTCAAGATCATCTTCATGCTAGACCGAGTTTCTCCCATGGGTCTTTTAACGCTGGAATATTTAGACCGTTGTAATAATAATGGTCGATTCCCCAGGCCCCATAAAGTCTGATAGACAGCTACCATCATTACTCGAATTGCGTGCCGTAGAAATTGATGTTAGACTTTTCGTTTTGCACAATTCTGCTTCAGTTAGTGGCACCACGTAATCATTTTCGATTTGAGATGGCGACTATGGTCATTTCCATAATTTGAAAGAAGAATGCAATGAATCGACATGGTCAATTCAGCCTGCGTTGATGTCCACGTAGACTAACATATGCGTCGTCCTCCTCAAGGCCACATTGATCACGTGGCCAGTTAATAGGTCACTCGAAATTTCGGCGAAAGCCCAATCCGTGTGGAACGTACGCCTCTCTAATTACCATATCGTGATATAATATGTCTCATCGAGCCACCCAAGTGTTGCATTAACTTTCTGCTGCGACACATCGTCTCTGGGGGACTGGGTCCAGGGTCCACATAAGCTCGAGGAGGTAGGATAAACACGAGGATCAAAAGAATGAGTGGTGTGTCTTCGTTTTTTCGATAGTTTTCGGCCGACCGACAGCACATGCCATGTTGGCCAAGTTTACATATTTTCGTGATAAATCCAAAGCATTTTAAATGGCTTTAGACTATTTACAAACTCGTATGCAATATCTGCGTAATTTGTTCTTTTTGAAGCTGATCTACTGCGGTTGACTTGGTGACACGCATCGTATTTAATTGATTGATAGCATGCTAATAGCACCCATCAGTCCTGCGATTGGCTATACACGTGAACATGGGTGTGCTGAAATGCCATTAATTAGGGCCCCATGTGAAGCCTGGTTTTATCTGTAAATTGCATTATTATGCTACCTTTTCATATAGAAACGCCTTTTTTTGCGTATTTTGTTTTCTGTGGATAAAATTAAAAATTTATGTGTTGGCGTTGGGCTGGGGTGGTTCACGTAAACTACTTAACGTTTGGCCAATCGACACTGAGAAGTTTTTGCGCATCTCTGTCGAGGTTATGTGCCTGACCTTAAATCACTCATTTCGACACTTCACGTATTTTTAATGAGCAGAATCGTTTTCTCTATTTTATTGATAATAACAAACTTCAAATCTACGGGGGTGGAGGGTTCTCGGTTGATAAATATGTTTCCGCCCACAAAGTGGTAACAAAGTGGTCAGTGTTTCGGTCGCACGTGGTTCGGAATGGGCGTGCTTAAAGTCCACGTGGGCATATACCAATTGGAACCGTCGCATTTCGGTCGACGTTCCGTTCAGAAATCGCTTTAATAAGGCAACGATGATAATAGAACACCCGATTGTTGATCTGACAAGCTATGTAGCCACAAAGATTTTATGCAATCAATTAGAAACGAAAAATCAATAATTTGCGAAATCCGTCATTCTGAATTCCAATGTTGAGATACAATTTGCGACATGTTGCACGGTTACGAAATAATCACCACGTCACCCTCAGGCGGCGGCAATAAAAGCAGCACCCTCGATTAGGAATCCAGGCTCTCAATAAAGGGGCCAGGATTCGACTCCCACCCAAGGAGTGTGTGTGCGCCTTTAAAATGGCGATTTCGAGGACGGGTGGCGGAAACTGAAATTTAACCCGCCCAAGTTTAATCTGTGACCCTTGGGTTACTTAAGTCACATCATCAGGAGCACTAGGCATGCTTCCTGTACAACAGTGCAAATATTCATTATGTAAACATCCATCCAGCCGTCTCGTCCGATAGCAGTGGGACGCTGCACGAAAAAAACCCCGAGAGCGTGAACGAACGAGAGGGAGAGAGACAATCGCAGGTACACGCCCTCTACACCGACGCTTCTTTTATTCCCTAGAAGTGCGACCGAGATGCCCGACATTCGGCGTCGAAGCAGTTGCAACAGGCGCCGCGTAAACAAGGCTAAAACCCTCGGTTGTTATCCTCCTCGGTTGGCCCGCACTGATGACCTCAGTCCAACAGACGGCAGCCCGCTTCTCCCACCCGTCGGGTTGGACTGTTTTGAGCTCTATCTCCGCAGTAGAGCCCCTGTGAAAGCGGCCGACACTTTTAACGGCACTGGCAGCCTCGTCAATGCCTCCGGTAGAAATTTTGCCTCCGTCTCGCCACCGGGTCGAGGAACAGACAGCGCGAAGTATCGAATTGGCGTCCGCCGTATTCAGAGTCTCAATCGATACACACGGGACCGAGACGCCTGTCAGCTGAGCTGGGAGAGTCTGCAAACCAAGCCGCCTAGACCCCCAGCGGCAACGAATCATCCCGCTGGAGCTGGGCGGTCTGAGGAAATCGATATGGTTGTGCCCCAAGGTCGGGTTTCCGAAATGATCAACAGAGTGGAGTCACGGTTAATTGATCAGCACCACCACAAGCCAAGGGAAAATCGTCGCATGGAGACGCGCTATGCTTCCAAGTCCTTTGATCAGACGACGAGTCGGAAACCGAACACCCAGCAGGTAATTTCTTGTCGATTCAAACAGGGCTTAAAACTTATGGATTCACTTTTTTCTAACGCTTTATATTCATCCCTATTCCCCCCTAGAGGCAGAACGCACCTATTTGATAGACATGGTTTAAAAGTCTCTTACGTGAGTAATCGCGGTGGAGATTATTGTAAAACAATCATAGAAAATGTTTCCTTAACTGTGTTATGCCTGAATCACAGTATCGCGTGGGGTCCTATGCGGTCCGATATATTCCTAGTCTGCTCCCTGACTATGTAAAGCACTTATTTAAAAACAACTGAATGAAAACGGAAATTAGTTTTCTTTTGTTAAACTTATGATATTAGTTTACAGAATGCAATATTCCCTGCTTCTTCAGCTATTACCGCGGCCATACTTTCAAAGCGAGAAACGGAATAATTATCCTTTACAAAACGTTTACCAATTTTACAGCTGTTTTCCGTCTCGCCGCCCTCAAATGCTGTCGCACCATCGAGTCTACCCAGCCCGAACTGTATGCGTCGGCCCGCCGTGCAGAAACAAAGGTCCGCCCCAGGGTTCCTTTCATGCAGGGTTAGATTCCAGCCGCGCGATAACACATTTGTGATCAACACCTCGCCCCCACCCGATGCCGACCGAGGTGATGGTTTCGTCGTTCCGAGCCGATTTCCTTTGCTACCTGTCTTACCAATCCCCAGTGAGTCCGTGCTTAGATCGTCTGGTTGGAAAGGGTTGCATCGCGTGAAGCTAATTGTTAATTGTTTTAAACCGCTAGATGAAAAGGGTGCGGGGATAAAGTGCAGAACAGCCATGTACACCAAATGTCCCATCCCCCTGGATGAGAACAGGGCATCCTGGCCGCCACCAATCTCCTCAAGCCCGCCCCAGCCACCAAAAATCATGGACGAAGTTGGCATGCGGGCATACGCGAGGCGAGGCAAGATGCCCTCACCCTCTCGAATGCCTACAAATTCGACAATAAGTATCTATGAGTTGTTGCAAGTCGCCCGACTCTCCAGCATCTACATGCCGGTGTCTGCCGTTCCGCGACGGAGTTCATGGGAGGCTGATGGGCCGATTCCAGGACTAGGTATCCGGGTGTCGGTGATGGGCATACGATTCTCGCAAAGTCGACGCCCCTTACGGAGAGGGGAAGTGGATGGGGCGTCTTTATTGATGACACCGAGAAGTGCCTTCAGTCCTGTTATTGGAAGTTCGGGGAAATCCGCATCGGCGTCTCCATTGACCCCGCTTGTTCTGGTAGTCGACGGAGTGTTGCCATCAGCTGAGCATATTTTCAAGACGGGCCAGATTATTGTCGAGGTGAATGGAATCAATCTTCTCTCCTCGCCAGCCAGCAGCAGGTATTCGCTGCTTCTGCGTCTCATGCAAATCGTACTTGATAGCACGGAGACGGGTCTCCATTTCGTTTTAGCAAGTCCTAACCCACGCCTCTTGCATAAAATTAACAACGACTTTATCGAAGCACATCTTCCGTGATACACACGCTCTTGGAGCTTTTTATGAAAACAAATATCTATATTTTGTATAATTTCTCTAGTCTCGAACCGAATCGCTATTCATGATGTCAATCTTCTGTTTTTTGTTGATGATAACTGAAATTTGGTTGTGGATATATAAACAACATCCGATGGGTATTTTACCACACGCAACATTAATAATGATTGTAGTGACTTTATTGAAGTCACGAGGACCAAAACTTTCAGCAGCATAAAACAAGACAGTATAACAAGTATTAGATGTGAAAATCGTATTTTAGTTTCTGTTTCACCTGCTCTGGTGAAACTAAAAATCGGGATAAATAAGGAATGACCGAATTGCAATGTGCCGACGTTCTTGTTGGCATTGAACGGTATAGTCTACGCATTGGTCGACGAGATTTAAATTCAGATAAACTGGAATAGAGGGGATAGGAGGGGTCACTTAAAATACGAGTAGCGATTAGTAAACAGCTATTAAAGTCGCGTTGAATGATGATTTCTTGAATCGAGAAAATAGGCAGACTACTAGAAAACGAGATTATTTTAAAACGTCTATGAAGGGTTACAAATTCAGAACATTTAAGGCCGGGAAAAATTACTGTAGAACAATATACAATTTGTCTACATCCCACGGAAATCAAACAGTTTACCCGTCGTATACTTGCGCTTGGACGAAACATGCCGAAGCACTCATTAGTGGCGCGATTAGGCCAGGTTTGTAGCGTTTGGACTGAACCCGCGGTCCTAATTGGCAATCTTAAGTGAATTCGAACTTTAAAGATTTCGTTTTTTGTAGTGCTTACGAAATCAGACTAGCTAACAATTTTATACTTACGTCCCAACCATAAACGCTCATGCTAGGCGCTTGCATTGGTTTTAAAAGCGTATCATTGTCACAGACATGGGTAGAACACAGCATGTATTCTCCGGATCCAGAAGCCTAATTTAAAACACCGGAAATATAGTTATGAATGCAGATTAGTCACCGTATACACGACATAGTCCAAACTTCAGCATAACAGACGAAGAAAACTCGACAATAAACACTTCCCAATTTGTTCGTATGAAAATTAAATGCTCGCTGTGAGATCTCCGTGTATGCTGTAAATTTTCGACGAAACCCCACCAAAAATAAACTTTAAGAGGAGTTTTACACAAGGTGAAGAATGACGTTTGTAATGTAGCAATCTAAATCACCTTTCCAGGAAATCGAATGCCGGAATCTACTTCAGAATACCAATGCTTATATGTTGCCCAGAGAAAACAAGCAATTGGTGGCCCTAAAAAGGGCCTTATATACAAATATATTACAAAATATCAAAAAGATGGCGCTTTTTCAAATAAGATAAGGCTATGTACATATATATACAGTTGGGCTTATTGGTTAAGCCTGAATTTGCAGCAATGTTCGCAGAGTTTCGGCCGCCACTCTTAAATCGGAACACGTCCACGATGCATTCGAGTGAAGCCAATCCGGTGGTGGAGGTGGTAATAAAGTAGCCTTAGGCGGCATACGAAATGACGCATCGGCGTACTTTGGAACAAATCTCGGACTTGCCATTTTTATCTTCATAATCGTTTCACGTCCGTACATGACACGACACTCGAAAATCTAGGCGGTGCAGACAAAGCCTACAATTAAAATGGGCTAAAAATATAAATATGACTAAATGGATTAATAAAACAAATACAGTAATCATTGGTAATGCGGTTGTCGCACGTAAATATGGATTATAAAAGGATTAATCCTTCAGCAAGTAAATATACAAGCAAATGCCACAGTATAAATCACGGAGAAGATTTGTTTTTTTTATTGCAACACTATTAGCGTATTTTCTAATCATTTCAATAACATGCATGTTTGAAATTGCTGTATCTTCCTTGAACATTTAAGTTGATGTTTTTTTCTGCACTATATAAGCCATTTTCTTTACCCTAACCTATTAAAATTGGATAACGCCACTTCTCTCTCATTTCCTTGTGATAACCACTTTGGTATAAAACCGACTCCTTCGAGTAATTTGGTCATGGACTAAGAAACCTACCTTAGTATTCATAGGTTGCATCATATTATTTTTCACTGTTTTTTCTACTGAGGTCCGTTATTTTTTAGCTTATAGGACAGGTGATCGACTAATCTGCCAAACGGTTATCATATTCCATTGTTTATCAAACAACTTACACGGTGGAGAGTACCTTTTTTCATACACTTGAATAATACCATTGAAGAGTTAGTAAAGCAGTTTTAGACCATTATCGAAACGGCGTTATGACCACAGACGGAAGTCTGGAGGAAAAAACGTGATTTATTATTCGAAGAGGCGACCAGAGCCAATAGCATTTCGTTTTAAATTGCGATTTAAATTTAGCGCAGCACGCAAACAGTCTACAAACTAGTTACTGGTGAATTATTAACCTGCTTCGGGAGTAGATGGGTGATGAAAGTATATTTTAGTGAAAACGTCACCTTAATGGTAGGTTGTGATTTTTCGCAACACGAGATGGGTAGACAGTGTCGAAAATGTTAAAATTAGTAGAATGTGTTTTATAATGACGTTGATTGTCATAGATATGAAGATCTTCTCGCCAATTAAGTGGTCGTTAATTATGTCTTATGCGCCCCCGACCAAGATCCCTTGCAACCTGTTATAAAGACCTATCCAATTCTTAACCAAAGTCTATATAACCTCGCCATCCAATTATAACTGTTTACCTCATTATATCATTTCGTTTCATTTCAACGAGTCGGCTCATTATGGCTGCCTTTGACGTGTATCCATGTTCCCCGATTCCCGTTACAAAACCTCCAAGGAATTTCTAATATTTCTTAGGTCAGAGCCCCACAACTGAAAGAGCGACACAGAGAAATAACAAAATGTAACAAAAACCCTTATGTAGTTATGCATACATTGGTTTTTTACACCAAAACACATTCAACGTCTAGTAAATGTTCCAATCCAAAGCATAAACCAATCATAATTTACATTTCAATCAACTTAGATTAACCCTTACTGTCACTGGAATTCCAGGACGAGTTTTGTGGCAGAATTGACTGGTGAAGCATCATCATTAACGTTGTTATGATAGTTAGAAATCTTAAAAAAATAAAAATGTTTTATTTACGTCTTCACGCTCTCACGTTGGTAAAAAGTTTAATACAAGAATGGTTAAAATATATATGCATATATCTGTTTCATTATAAGTGGATCAGTATTAGGGGAAATTTACTAGTGTTAATTCTTGGGGGGGTTAAGTACACATTCAGCTTGCAGTAATTGTCCCGAGTGTCTGAATAGATCCTTCATGCACACATACGCTTATGAACGCCTCTGTGTTTCTTATCTTAGCTCGTCTCTCTCAGCTATAAAGTATGCAGAAACTGTTTAGCCTCGAGACCTACTTGGGTCCTCTGCTGATGCGTTACCTCTCGAAGTATGTGAAACTTCGTGACGATCAATTTCAACTGTCTCTTTGGGGAGGCGATGCCGTCCTCAATTACATCGAACTGCAGTATGACATCTTTGAGGATCTTCTGCCAATTCCCGTTGGTTTTAAATCGGGCCAAGTCCATGAGCTCCGAATTCAAGTGCCATGGACCAGGCTTGGGTCATCAAGTATTGTGATCACTCTGAACACAGTGGAGTGTGTGCTGGCTTTCAAGAGGCCAGGCGAAGTATCTCAGCCGCGTGCTCCATCGACACCTAGGTCTCCGAACCCATCGGATGCCCCCGCCCCACCAAGCTATTTACAGTCTTATCTCACAAGAATTTGGTCCAACATTGAAGTTGTGGTGAATAATTTGATCATAAAGTTTCTTGAGGATGATGTCGTGATATCTGTGAATATTCGGTCACTGGACTGCTTTCCTACATTGGAAAATTGGCTGCGAGGAATCGCGACCCAGGGGGCTGGAAACTATTGTCTGCACCGTCTTCTTAAATTAACCGACCTCACCGTCTGTGTAGACCGTAGTGATGCCAACGGACACATTTCCGTATATGAAGAGCCCGTCGTTTACCGTTGCAACTTCGACGTCCGGATACAGACTATATTTACACAGAACAACAATGGACTTGCCTCCATCTGTCTGGCGAATCTGTTATGTCCAGAACCATTGGAGGTAACTTTGAGCCACGTCCAGATACCTCTCATTGGCCGAATGCTCGAAATTTTAAGCGCACTCTCCAATAATATTCTTAAGTGGGATTCACTTTCCGATAAACAGTTGTCAACTCTTTCACGAGAGGAAAGTTTTCAGGGCTGCCAACAAGAGGAGTTATCTGGGGAGGAACCCTATGATGAGAATGATACAGTTCCCAGAAATCAATCATGGTCCCAGTGGGCTTGGTCATTCGTTCCATCCGTTTTGCCTGTAAGCTCCGTGCCAGACCTGGACGATCCCGCATCCGATAACGAAGACGATTTGGTGTTTGAAGCTTTCGAAAACCTCGAACAATGTGAAGCTCGTGCCGAATATCTGAAACTTCTTTGCGATGATGCAATGGCCTCGCTTACACCATTTGCTGAGGACTCGGCGGCCAATAAAAATGCACGTTCTCGGTTACGCCGTCTTCGGTATCTCCAGAGTCAAAAAAAACCGGCACCAGTCCTTATTTTAGGCGTTTTGCTGAAGATGTTTCGTCTCAAAATGAGAACCACCAGCCCCAAATCAGCGTCGTCGTTAACCGAGGACAAATCAGCTTCTTCACGACTCCGTGGGAGCGCTTCCGTGACGGATTTATTTTCAGTTGTACTACAAGTATGCTAAAAAAAGTGCTAATATCTCGAAATTTCTAGAATTTCGGAATTCAGTTTGTAGAGGACAACAACCTCTTCACCAGTGTTCAGGTTGGATTTGAATCTTGCAAAATTTCACCCACTGGCGATCAATGTCCCTGCGGCGTCAAGTCAGATTTGCCGGAGGTGTGTTTTTTTAATCTTATTATAGTGTGTATAGTAAACAGAACTGAGGTATTCCAACGAGGTATGTTATGGTCGAGTGTCTAATTAGGGAGTGGGTCATATCCTGGCTTAATGCTGTAACATTTTTCGTGCGTCTATCTCCTGCTAGTGTATAAGTTGTTAATTCCTGTTGTGAATATTTGTGTATGATCGCCTCTTTATTTATCGATTTTTTTTCGATTTAAATGGTTCCGTTTTCTGTCCTCGTAACTTTAATAAAGCTAATACCATTATTATCACGAGTGTTTTCATGAAGATTCCTGGGGAGAGGTGCATCACGCAAAGCCTAACCAATCCAAGTTCTACTTGTGTAACTGAGGCTGGTTAATTTAAGCATGATGCAACAAGTTTCTGCCCTCCGGATTGCAGATTCACGCCTCTACAGCCAACTTATTTTGGTTGCCGGCATTGGCAGTCCAACACGGGGTCTCTCGCGAAAAGAACACGAGTTATGATACATTTTTATCATGAGAACTCCCAGACTGTAACAGGTCGCGTTCACATACCTCCTTTTTATATTTACTTCCACAGTAGAGTAGCTCACTGCAGAATTACGCCACTCGGCGCCTAGCAATCTCCTGCTCTATGTGCACTATTTATTTTATTCGATTTTCTTCTCTTGAAATATTGAATTTTCCCTGCAGGTCGACCTGTTCATCGTCTCCCCCAGAATGAAATCGGGTTTGTCAGTGGAGTCAGAGGACAGCCAATTCTCCCAGCTCTTCTGCCGTCTATTCGCTAGACAGTCACCCACAGCCGAAAGCCATCGGCAATTGCCAGACACCTCTTCATCGGTGGTGGCCTCACAACCACTCACCCACGGCCAAACTTGCTTACCGCCACTTTGCCGAAAACACTATTACTCGGTGTTGGGGGACAAATTTCACCCGGAACACCAACTGCCTACCGCCCTGTGGTTCGACCTAGTTGTTACTCGGGAAGAGAATGGAGATGGAAATGAAGATGGTTTGTTCCATTCACGCCCGCCACTCGACAGACTCGTCATCCTCAACTCAACCCTTTCCTTTCAGACGAACAAGACCATCTCGCTGATGCGGAATGCTACTCACTTAGTCGGATGTTCGGAGGCGATGTGGTCTTCAATGTGAACCCCTTGATTTCCCACAAAATTCAGTGTTTCCTCAATCTTCTCGCCGAGGGCTGCATGCAATACAAACCATGTGCTGACTGGTCGGCCTTAGATGGTAAGAAATCTGTTGGCTTTTTGCGCATGCATATGTCTACTACCAGCCAAATCAGCAGCCTAGCTAGCGACAAAACCAAAATCTGTTTCGGAAATACAGGTGGCGTCCCCAATTTCACCCGAGGTGGCCTGACCTGTGAATCGAGCACAGGTCCCTCACCAACAGAGCGATGGTACTAACCACGACACCATCGTGCCGCTGCTGCCACTGTGTTGCTGGTTCAGCGTTGTGTGGTCCAACCGCCGCTTCCTCTTCGTGTCGAGGCACTGGGGACGCCGCCACCCTAAAATATTTCCAAGAGTCTTCATGAGAGTACCATCCACGAAGCCCGTTTATCCTCCAGCCCTAAAATCGCGCTCCTCGACTACTACTCACTTGCGTTTTCGCGACGGTGGAGTGTCTGTAGAAGATGCGCCTATCGATCGCCTGTCTAGACGTCCTTTTGTTGTGATGTTTAGTGCTTCCAATGCAGGAAACAGTGGAAAGTTGGGTTTTAAAGGATCGAATGGTTCAACTGGACAAATTTACGCCCACGAGAATTCTGCGTGCCAGCATCGCCTCGCTATGCCTCCACATCCACCCCCCGTTGCACACTGTAAAGGTCAGCGACACGACCACTCACTATCCTTCGTCTTGTATACTCTTGTGTTATCCTTTTAGACCTTGAGCAATCTACCTATTCTTCGATTGAAAACGGGCAGGGTGGATTTCTTTACGGCCTCGCCATTGGAACCGATGGATCTGGTGTTTGCTATGACGCACCTTTACCCCTTGAGAGGTGTTATAATTGAGGCCAATTCCACGTTTCTTCGGTCACTTCTTGTCACAGACAACGTCCCAGATTGCGACCACTGGGGTCGTCGATTCTGGGAGTTCGAATCGTCCTCGACACCAAACGCCGATACTGTTTCGTTCGCCCTGGATACTGATAACCCCATCACTCGTCCGCTCCAGACAACCTTGCTCAGCCGTTGTTATAGACGGTTTGTTGCATCCGTATCTGAGCTGGGGCTTTGTCTTGGGGATACGGATATCCTGTCTGCTCCCGTCGATCTCCATCTCGGTCACAGGAGTCTCCTTTTCCCCAAATCGTGGCCCCAGCGTCTCGCGGACGAGCTAATGTTTTCAGAATTCTGGCTCAAGGTCGTTTCCTCCGTTTCGTTCAATCTCTCCGCGGCTGCAGCTAAGGCGCTCGTCGCCTACGGGCTTTTTGTGGGTTTTGAAGGCGGTCGAACCCTTCAATCGCTGTCACGTTATATTGGAAATCAGTCGGATTTTGGCCGTCTGGTTGATCCGGCGTGTTTGAATTATGGCAATCAGGATGGGATTGCTGTTTTTATGGAAGGATTGGAGGCACATAAATCTCCAAAACTCACCTTTACGTCTCAGGGAACAATCGTCTTTCATAATCAGTGCACGGGCAGTGGATCAACAGCATCCGCGACTGTTGAGACCGCTGTATTGCACTCAGCATTAATTGACCCTGTGGAGAACTCGTTTGTTGTTCCAGTTATCTATAAAATAGACGGTTCGCCGCGCGTGCTTCTATCGTGCAACATTGAAAAAAATAAGTCAGGTAGGTTTTATTGCATCACCTCTAAGATACCCTAATGTGTTTAAAGGGTTTAAATAGGTTTAAAGCGAATATCGTTGCCTTTCAGGGCCGTGCAAGGTACATGCGTTTTTGGCCGATTTTTGTGTTCTCCTTTCATCCGATCTTCTTAATTGGCTCAATGGAATCAGCGCCTCCTTGGGAGACTTCTCGGAAGGAAATCTGTGCGGCAGTAAGTCTTCTACACCCTTGTATTCGTGGTTAATTCTCTGGGTTGTTTTCAACACTGCTTTCCCGATGAATTGCAGACAATGCACCGGTAAAAGATCGCGTGTTAAGGACCTCTGGCCCATCCAGCTTCAATGCCTCATCTGCGTCGAGAGTTGGAAAAAGCGCGAATTCGCCTATGGGGTTGGTGAAGAGCCCGGGAGCCGAGCCGTTGGTCAGTGCGTCGCTACCAATCAACGTATCGCTTTCCGACTGGATGCTTGCCAACAGCTGCTGGCTCACTACTTGCAGTTTCGACGTAAGTTATGCGTATATGGACGTAGCGACCTTGATGCCGGGTGGCGGAAGCCGGCTTAGTAATGTGGAATTCGACCCGCCTCTGTTCCATGTGTGGTCCCTGTATGTTGGTTGAATTTAGCACGATCCAGTGGCCACCTTTTCAGCTGACACCTCACAGTATTGCCAAGAGTCTTCATGGAGATTTCATTCATGACACCGACTCATCCTCTAGTAGGAGATAACCGCAGAAACAAAAAAGGCGTTTAGTGCATTTTGGGTTCAACAAGCTTGGCGTTACTGTATTAAACAGACTATTTGCAGGAAAGCGCCAGGGTCGAATCAGTGGAGTTGTGTTCAGCCGCAACTCCGGCTCTAGTTAGTCCTGCGAAGGCCGATAATGAGTGGGTTAGAATTCACGGGATTATGAGGCGCGGAGTGTATAATGGGGCATAAATTCCTGCACAGTGTTTATAAATGATGCAATGTGAAAGAAAGTAATTCTACTAGCAATTTTCTTCCTGTGCCACGGTTACGGGTAGATTCTTCGGCGATCGGAGGCGATCGTTCGGAACAGATTGTCATATAGTTATGTTTCGAGTGATGTGTTGCGCGGTCAGCATCCTCGCTCTATTGATGAGGAACCTGGGTTCGATTTCCGGCGCTGGGGACACAACCTGTTACAATATTCCCATGAATACTCATGGCAAACCCCCCATGAAGCCGGTTAATCCTGTAGAAAGAGATTGCCGCGTCCGCTATGACGTTGACGATCCACGTTTGTAGTTTTCCGTCAGTTCGGCAACGCAAAAATATGCATGGTGGCGGTGGAACACGGTTTTATAAGCTCCGTCGGCGTGGAACGTGGTCAAACCACTGCATTCGACTGCGCTTTAGAAGGATGGACAGTTTGTCCGCGTGGGCACAGCGACGCCTTATTTCGATGTTGGTCTTTCTGGTCGCTTTCAGGATTCGCCGCTGACACCTGTTTTTTCGAATACTTCAAATGTCCTGTTGACTTCGACGCGCAGTTGCCTGATTTCATGGCCGTGGGTAGTTCGGATGGCGCGGCTAACGCCACGGTAGACGCAGAACGTAGTCCGAAGGCTCATCTCCTTTCGCAGCTGCTGGAACGCATTCCTGGCGTTGTTTTCGCGTAGTTAGGCCTCCTGCGTCTGACCATTCGGGAGTATTGTGGAGCCCAGGTATTTGGTGGCTGGGGCATTCGCGACTTGCCCAGCGTTGAGTTATATTGGATGGGAGCTGTGTTCAGAGCACTGGAATCAGGTTATCGTTATTATTACTAACAATAATAACCTTTATATGAGACGCTACGGCAGAATCTGTATTGTAGGTGTCTAGTTGCGTGCGTGCGTGACTATCAAAATAGGTTCGAGGGTTTAACGATGGAGGCTACCGAATGTTGGTGAATTAAATGGCTCCAAAGCAGCATCTGGAATCAGTTTTTCGCCTTCTCGATGACTTCGGGTAATTAGATGGAAGCATCTAGAGGAATTCTGCTAGCATATGGTATAAGGTTAAGGCAATCGACAATACACGGGTAAGATGGTGAATATAGCAACTAAAACACTTAAAATATGCGTCGGTAAACGCATAGTTGCGCCCATGAGTAGGCCATATGCATATCTCAATGAATTGTTAATAAATATGATTTATCCTAGTGGGATTTACAGATATCCATCAATAGAATTACGTTGGTATTTTAAAAATCCAATTGTTCCTCAATCCCTAAGTTGAAATAACATTAATTGAATGACTTCCATGTAATGATGAGTCAAATTTATCAACTCAATGGTGGGAGAATTAGGCAAATGCTTCCCCAATTAAAGCGCACTCTTGTTTCGTCAAACAATAACAGTTAAGAAACAGCCATTAATTCGGCAAAAGCGTCGAATTCTCACTTATTATTCCTCCGCTCTTAACACGTGTTCTTTAAGTGGGGCCTCATTACCAGGGTTCCCGTGGTAAGATTACAACAAGGACAACAAGGCCATGAAATACGCCATGGACGATTGCCGGATCGTAAAAATCGTCGTTCGTAATTGTCTCAGTAGACGGGCAGCTGGAAGGCTTTTATTTAATAACAATTGTCAATATTACCATGATAATAATATTATCTTAATTGTAAGCGCTTTGTTGAGATCACGAGGACCGAAACTTTAAGCATAAAACAAGACTGTTTAAAAAGTACTAGATATGAAAATTGTCTTTTAGTTCCTGCTTCACCTGCTCTAGTGAAACTAAAAATCGGGACAAATAAGGAATGACCGAATTGCGATATGTCGCCGTTCTTGTGGGCAGTGAACGTTATAGCCTACGCATTGGTCGAAGGTATTTACACTTGGATAAATTTGAAAGAGGGGAATGGAGGGCTCACTTAAAATGCCCCTTTCCATCCAAGACACCGTTATTCAACGCCATTTCACTAGGTGTACCCTTCTTACTCCATACCTCTATTATTGTCTGTTGATATTTAAATCACTTCAACCAATGCGAAAGCCAGAACATTTAATTCCAAAATATCGTCTGCATTTCCTATCGCATTTCGGTGATTCCCTGTTTGTCTCATTATTTAAGAACACCAGAGCAGGTTAAACAGGTACTCAGAGACCGTTTTTGTATAACTATAATAGTGGTGATCGCTTTAGTAAGGTAACGATTACCAATATTTTTCGAATAGATTTACATTGAGACCTATATGAATCGGATGGATGGGAGAAGTTGCGCCCTAAATAGAACAAATGCCATTATTATTATTATTATTATATTTGTGTTTTTTTGTATATTGAGTTGTTGTCTTTTATTATAACGACCCAGTTTAAGCAAAATGCTCTCTCCATTACTCTTTTTTGAACGTGTGTAAATAACTCGGTTGATATGATCTCGAACGATCCGCGCTTTCCAAGACACCTTGGGTCGAGTCAGACGGACATTCGTTTTCCCGCTACCTATCACGCCGGTGTAGCGGTTAGCATTCTCGCTCTGCTGGTGAGAAAACAGGTCAAACCACCATCAGGGTTTGCACTGGGGAGGCCGCGACCTGTTAAAATATTCCCGACAATCTTCACGGCAAACACCCACGAGGCCGATTTATCCTCTAGTAGGAGATCGCCGCGCAGATTTGAATCTGGCTTTGACCACGTTTGTGTGGTCTCCGACTGTAATGCTTCCAACGCACATAATTTAGGTTACTCTTAATCTACCCACCATCTACGTGTGTCCGAGTTCTCGCAACACGCCTCCTCTTCGCCCACTGACTGTGGAGGCTGATATCTCGGAGTGGATTTCGTGTCTGGATGATGTCTCCCGAGGGCAGGTTGTTCTGTTTGCTCTGCCGAAAGTCGTCTTC